>JANQAP020503430.1:0-15104 GCA_026874005.2 Erythroxylum coriaceum | reverse complement strand
TGTTAGAAATAAATGAACTAGTTTGATGAGTGTGTTAAGTGTGCAGAAGAAGCGAAACACAGAAGAAACAAAACACAAAAGAAGCGAAACACAGAAGAAACAAAACACAAAAGAAGCAAAACACAGAAGAAACAAAACGCAGAAGAAGTAGAAGACAGAAGAAACAAAAGATAGAAGAAGTAGAAGATAGAAGAAGCGAAACACAGAAGAAGTCGAAACACAAAAGAAACAAAACACAAAAGAAGCAACAGAGACGAAGTAAAAGACAGAAGAAGTAGAAACACAGAAGAAACAAAACACAGAAGAAGTAGAAGACAGAAGAAGTAGAAGATAGAAGAAACAAAAGACAGAAGAAGTAGAAGACAGAAGAAGTGAAACACAGAAGAAGTCGAAACATAGAAGAAACAAAACACAGAAGAAGCAACACAAAAGAAGTGAAAGATAGAAGAAGTAGAAGACAGAAGAAACGAAACACAGAAGAAGTCAAAATACAGAAGAAGCAACACAGAAGAAGTAAAAGACAGAAGAAGTAGAGACACAGAAGAAAACAAAGACGATACAAAGCAGAAGATACGCGAGTACGTCGAGCAGTTAGTTAGTTGGAGTTAGTTACAGAACTCAACTAAATAGCGGTTTTCAAGAATCAAGAAGCAGTTTTCAAGAATCAAGAACTAGTTATCAAGATTCAAAAGAAGTGGCTGGAGACTTAGACTATAAATACTGGTCACAGTCGAAGACTAAATAACTTTTGGTGAAATCCTTGATTCTACAACTTTTGAACATTCAAGTGTATACTTAAAAATTCTGTAGTGCGATATTGTAGAGCTAAACTACTATAACAATAACTCAAGATATCTTTCTAGTGAGAGAAAGAAAAAGGCTAAGAACCTGGAGAGGCTAAGATAGTTGAAAAAGAATACTTGGTGTACGAGACCTGAAGAGGCTCGAGAAGAAAGAAAGAACACTTGTACATTTGTTGAAGTATAGTGAATACTCAGACGAATTCTGAGGGCTGGACGTAGCCCATGATTTGGGGTGAACCAGTATAAAATCACAGTGTCTACCCTCTCTATATCTCAACTTAGTATATTTTGTTCTTAAATAAGTATATAGAATTTAATTGTGATTTATCTCATAACAATTTTTGTGATAGTCCTTTAACAAGTTAGAGAAGTTCTTATCAGAAATACAAAGAATTTGTATTCGCAAAAAGTATACACAATTCAACCCCCCTTCTTATGTATATCTTATATTGAACATATTTTCTATACTAACGTGTGATTTAGTTCACATTTCACTCCAATTCAATCATCATTATCATTCTATTTAACTAACCATAAAGAGTAGATTTTTAGTTACTTGTCATGCTCAAATTCCACCTCAATACATCAAGTTCACCTAGTCCTCCATTCAAGCAAGATCATCACAATTTCAAGGTGAAAATGAATTAGCTTTTAGTAGCAAGATGAAGACAACCATGAAGGATAAAAGTATGGTTTTGGTGTAGAAATTTAGCTAGGTCAAAACTAAAATTCAAAGAGATTAGTAGAAGCAATTTCGATGGAGATACAAAAATGAACACAGCAGAAATTGTCTCTTCAGAAACTTGCTTTATAAGGTACTAGGTGTCACTATGTTTCAAAGACATATGTCTTTAGGCATGAAGCCATTTGTCCACTAAATAAGTTACCATTTGTCTCCTAGTTATTAGTCCATTTTTCACTCAATAATTGATCCATTTGTCAATTAATTATCTATGCCAAATGTCACTCACTTAACTATGCCAGTTGTCATTCAATTTATAGGCTTAGTCATACTAATTTTACATATGTCAATTTGTCTTACCACTTGGCATTTTTTTCTAATCCAAATGTACATGTTAGTTCATCATCTCTCAATTTATAACAATTAATTCCAAATTACTAATTGGAATCTAATCAAACCAAAATTTAAGACATAATAATTCATAATTCACATTATGGTCATTTTAAACCTTTCATACCCTGGAATATGTCAATTGAGTGCATAAACTTACATTATATACAAAATCATAATTCATGTGTGTAGGCTAATGAAATGCATGTGAATGAAATGCATGTTTATAAATTCTCTATGCTATTATTCATATGCAATGGTTGAGGGTTCCAACCCTTAGTATGTTTTGGAAACTGGCTATTACAATTCTCCACCCTCTTAAGGAATTTCATCCTCGAAATTTTTACCTGATTGATCAAATAAATGGGGATATTGTTTCCTCATGTTCTCTTCAGTTTCTCATATAGCTTCTTCCTTCGAATGATTCCTCTAAAGGACTTTAACCAATGGGATTATTCAGTTTCTTAATTGCTTAGTCTGATAACTCACTATCTTAACTAGTTCCTCAATATAACATAGATTACTTGCAATTTCAACTTCCTGTGCTTGTAACACATGTGTTGGATCTAACCGATATCTCCTAAGTATACTAACATGAAACACATTATGAATCTGAGCCATCTCAACTAGTAATGCTAACTTGTAAGCCAATGGTCCAACCCTCTCAGTAATCTCAAATGGACCAATGTATTCAGAGCTTAACTTACCCTTTTTACTAAACCTCAATACTCTTACCAATGTGACACTCTTGGAAACACCTTATCTCCCACTTGGTACTCCATATCTCTCCGATGCTGATGTGCATAACTTTTCCTCCTATCTTGAGCTGCTTTAGTTCTATTTCGGATCAGTTTAACCTTATCAACAGTATCTTGAATTAGTTATGGGCCTTCAACAATCCTTAGACCCTCTTCATCCTAATACAAAGGTGATTGACACCTTTTGCTGTATAACGTCTTATATGGTGCCATACCAATACTACTATGATAATGATTGTCATATTCAAATTTAATAAGAGCTACATATTGATCCCATGCTCCTTGGAACTCTAAAACACAAGCTCTGAACATATCCTCAATAATATTAATAGTTCTTTCACTATGTTCGTCTATCTGAGGATGAAAGGTTGTACTGAAGTTTAACCTTGTACCCAAAGCTGTTTGTAAACTACCCAAAAATCTTGAAGTAAATATGGAGTTTCAGTCTGATAAAATGGATATTGAACTCTATGTAATGTCACTATCTCATTTACATACTTTCAGGCTAACTGATCCATTGTATTATTCTCTCTCATAGGTAAGAAATGGGTCAATTTTGTCAATCTATCAATAACGAGCCATATGGCATCATGTTGCCTCAGAGTCCTCGACAAACCCATAATAAAATTCATGGTAATCCTCTCCCATTTCCATTCCAAAATAGGTAATGATTGTAATTTCCCAACAGGAGCCTGAAGTTCTGCCTTAATCTGTTAGCATGTCAAACATTTAGCAACATACTCTGTCACTTATCTCTTCATCACTAGCCACCAAAAATCTTGTTTTAGCATATTATACATTTTAATAGCACATTTTAGTAGTACCAGGATGCATAACATAAGCTACTAAGTGTGCTTCCTCTAAAATCTCTTTCCTCAGAACATCCACATCAGGTATACATAATCTTTGTTTCAAGCATAATGCATCATCTCTTAACTCAAACTTAAAATTCGGATTTTGTTTTAACTTCTTAATAAGCTTCGCTACTTCTGGATCCTTGCTTTGAGATTTTCTAATCCTTTTATGCAATACCGGTCTAAGCTTCAATGTAGCCAACAATGCTTCATTCTACCCCAAATTTAGCTCAACATTCAATATTGTCAATTGAACCAGGTTTGGTAACCTCGATATTTGAACTTGAGCCACACTGTTATTAGATTTCCTACTTAATGTATCAGCCACAACATTAGCTTTACCAGGATGGTATTTAATCGCAATCATAATCCTTAAGCAATTTAATCCATCACCTTTGTCATATATCTTCTGACCCAATAAATATTTCAGACTTTTATAATCTGTAAATATCTAAAATGTTTCACCATATCATTAATGTCTCCAAATCTTCAAAGCAAACACCACTACAGCGAGTTCTAAATCATAAACCAAATAATTGAACTCATAAGACTTTAACTATCTCGATGTATATGCAATCACTCTGCCATACTGCATCAAAACATATCCTAATCCCTGGTGTGAAACATCAGTATATACTACATATCCTTTAGATCCAGATGGAATAGCTAGCACCAATGTTGTAGTTAGTCGATGTTTTAATTCATCAAAACCTCTTTGGCATTCATCAGTCCATCTGAATGGTACATTTTTCCTTAGAAGCTTTATCAAAGGGGCTGAGATCAATAAAAAACCCTTCGATAAACCTCCTATAATAATCTGCTAATCTAAGAAAACTTCAAATCTTAAATGCATTTCTCGAGGCTTCCCATTTCATCACTGCTTCAACTTTCTTTGGGTCTACCTGTATGCCCTGTCCAGATACTACATGACCTAAGAATACCACTTGATCAAGCTAAAATTCACAATTACCGAGCAAGAATACGATTGCTTTTCCTTCATTATCTGTAAGACTAACCTTAATTGCTTAGAATGTTCCTTTCTACTCGTCGAATACACCAAAATATCATCTATGAATACAATAACAAAATGATCTAAGTAAGGTTGCAATACCTTATTCATCAATGCCATAAAAGATGCCGAATCATTTGTCAATCCAAAAGGCATCAATAAAAACTCAAAGTGCCCATATCTGGTCCTGAATGCACTCTTTGGTAAATCAGCTTCAGCTATCTTTAACTGATAGTATCCTGATCTCAAATCCAATTTAGTAAACACATAAGCTCCCTATAACTGATCAAGTAAATCATCTATCCTTGGTAAAGGATACTTGTTCTTCACTATCACCCGATTCAACTGCCTATAATCAATACAAAATCTTAGAGTTCCATCTTTCTTCTTCACAAATAAAATCAGAGCTCCCCAAGATTACACACTAGGTCTAATAAAACCCTTATCCAACAACTCTTATAATTGGATCTTAAATACCTATTTGGCTGGGCTTATACGAGTAGAGTTTTTATCAGTAGAGCTTTTCTCAGTAGAGCTTTTTTGAAAAGCTCCAAATTTGAGCTTCTTAAAAAGCTATATTTTAGCTTCTAAAAAAGCCATTTCTATTAAAAAAGTACTTTTGGATTTTACGGCCAAACACTCATTTTCTCTAAAAATAGCTTTTGTGGTGAAAAAAAGTACTTTTTCACGCTCCAAAAGCTGAACCAAATAGGCACTAAGTTCTTTAAGTTCTACAGATGCCATCCTATATGGAGGAACAGATATAGGAGTAGTATCTAGAACAAGGTCAATAGTAAACTTTGCTTCCCTATTTAAGGGTAAACCTGGTAATTCAGTAGGGAACACATCCAGAAAATCCCTAACAACAGGAATATTCTAAATTGTCTGTTTGTTCCAGGTATCAGTCATATAAATAAGCCTCACATCCACTTTGAATTAGTCTAAGAGCACTCATTGAGGAAATTAATCTGGCTGGCACTACTTGACTAACACCTCAAAATACTACTCTCGACTGATTAGGAGATTAAAAAATGACTTCCTTAGTGTAACAGTTCATCACAGCCCTATATGCAGTAAGCCAGTCCATACACAAAATGAGATCTATCTCTTTTAACTACAATACTATAAAATTAGCGTCCAACTCTGCCTGATCAACTCGTAATGCATCTTTTACACACTTTTCCAATTACTGTCAAACTAACTACCAGTATACTCACTTCTAAGTCATATTTTAACATCTCTCTCTCATAATATAATTTAGATGTCAGATGTGGTGTGATAAATGAATGTGTAGATCCTAAATCTAACAATGCAAATACCTCAAAATTAAAGACATGTAACATACCTGTAACAACATCTGGGAGTTCTGTGCCTCCTGTCTGGTGAGAGTAAAGATTTTGGCCTAAGACTGCGGCTGATTACTCCGCACGTTAGTCCTAACACTAGGACCTGTTAAACTTATCCTACCTCTACCTCTTCCTTTCTATCCTGCTCCACTGGTTTTACTCTACTGGACAGTCATCTCAGTTACTGTGGTCCCAAAGTCGTAGGACAGTCTCCAATTTAGTGCTCAAAAGAGCCACAACAAAAATAAGCTCCTGATATCTTCTAACATTCCCCACCATGTTTCTTTCCATAATGTTCACAACTAGGCATTTATTATGTCTGCCGTCCTGATGCTTGACCTCTACCACTACTAACCTGTACAAAATCGCCTCTGGTTCTAAACCCTGACTGTCTCAATCTATTATGTGATCGAAATGATCTGTTCTAGCATTTACTAAATCTCTTACCAGAATCAACTTGGGACTCACCATGTCTCTTCATTCTGAACTCTTGCCTATATTCTCCTTGTCCATCCTTTAGTAACTGTTCAATGCAAATTGAGGTAGCTCGTAGTCTAATAAAATTACTTAGATTGGTAATAGCTAATCTTGTCCTGATTTCCATGTTCAGTCCATCCTTAAACCACCTACATTTATCCTCCTCAGTCAGAATCAAAGCAGTAGCATATCTCATTAACTCATTAAATCGTACCTCATACTCGACTATAGTAAGACTTCCCTATTTCAGATCAAGGAATTCCTCCATCTTTTTATCCAAATAAATCTTTGGCATATAATTCTCCTTAAAGACCCTTAGGAAATCTTCCCACGTTAATCTATAAGGTCAAGATGAACTTCCGGGAACAGTCTTCCACCACTGATAAGTCGGACCTTATAGTAGCGAGACTGTGTAGTCAAACCTCTCGTCAAACTCACAATCTATCTGATCAAACATTCGTTCCGTTCTTTCCAACCAATATTCTGCCTCTGTAGGATCTGTACTTCTATAGAAGTCTATAGCCCCTGCTTCCTAAGTTTATTAACCTCCTCTATCTCCTCTTAGGAATTCTCAGAGACATTTGTTCAAACTGAGGTACTGGAGACTCTCTATTGACTCCTATGGACTCAAGGTCAGCTGACTCTGCTACTTGATCTCCTATAGCAGATGATCTATAACAAACAATAATTGTAATCACTATAAGAGTCTCTCACTATATGTCAAGTTTAAATGCTTATATATATCCCTATGGATGCCTAACCATATTTTGATACCAAAAATGTAACACACCACTACCATAGAGCATATGCTCGAATATCGAAAGGACATTCAAAAGTAAACCCTATGAAAATGGCATGTTAGAGCAATCACATTCACTTATTATGGCATCATATATAACATAAGTAGTCAAAAGATCAACTTTTCCCATTTTATTCACAAACATAACTTACACTGTAGCATTACAGTTCATATTACAAATATTTACATTACCAAAAACATCTGAGAGCTTACTGCTCTATTAGAAAATGAGATACATGAAATGCGAAAAATAATAAACACATTCTACTGAGCTCCTCAAATATTAGCTGACTATATCTTTGAGCCATTTCCTAATTCGAAAATTGACAGTACTAGATTTCTACTAGTTTGCCTTAGAAGCTAGATGTCCCTCGTACTTAAAAATCAACGTTGAAATTTTTAATGAGTTTGTGAACTCAGTAAGTGAACCATCATCGATGTGCTCACTTAATCAGAACACCAAACATCACTGATATGAAATCAAATTCACAAATATATCACAGTTCAGCAGATATATCACATCTTAATTCAACAATTCCACATGTACTATAAACACTTCATATAATCATTTCAGAATAATTCAATCATTTATCTCAGATATTCATTTCGTCAATATGTACACAAACATTGCATATTATTATATCAACATAATTCAATAATTGTTTACAATCATTCACATGATATATTTGAAGATACATTTGCAAATGAATATGCACATGTGACTCCACTTTCATTTTTATTTTGTTGTGACCGAGCGTCTATTTACTGTTTCGCATCTATTGTGGATAGCGGGCTCATTCATTTACTCACTCGTACCTATTGTGGATACTGAGCTCATTAATAACTGAGCTTGTGGCTCTTTGTGCACATTTCTGAGCTTTAAGCCCTTTTTCATACTGGTCACTCCAGTCACAACTCCTTTATCTGATCATATATATCAATGTGATGGATCATTTCACAAAATGTACTACCAATAACTTTCAATCATTGTGCATAGTCATTTTCACATATTCATCATATCTGAGTCCGGCATTCAACATTTTGTTGAATATATATTTTCTATATTCACATTCAATTAGGATACACTTCTAATACAATTATGAATATCAAACTTCTCGGACTATCAATGTCTGGAATTATCTTAATCATATCAATAAAGGTTCAATAACTGAAATTTAATATAAAAAAATCAATCATAGTGAGAAAACATCTAGGTTAATTCACAGTATGCTCCAGATTAGTTATTGCCTTGACAATTCGGCAATTTTTGGATGTTGACGTTCAACTTGTACTTCTTTAATCATGCAATACACACATATTTTACTTATTATTAAGTTGATCAATCATATAGGTATTCAATCATGCACACACACACACACATATATATATATATATATATGTCATATTTAATTCATGCTTAGTTGACTTTCCTGGGTATGTATCCTTAAGTCACAAATCATACCATTCATACATCATAACTTGTTCACATCTAGTTTGTAATTAGATTTATACCTTAAGTAAAGTTGATTATTCTAAATTCATCAATCATACATTCATTAACCCTTTTTCAGCATTATATATATTCACACAATTTCCAGTTCTCATTCATTCATTCCTAATGCATTATTCACATCCTTTGAATTACTTTTATATTCATAAGAACATCTTCATTCCTTTAACACTTGTAAATTCCAAATTTAGATACATTGATATCAAATAATGTTTCCTTAAGTTATAACATTAATGAACAACCAAAACTGACTAAACACTTAGCCAACTTATCCAACATCAAACTAGGTTCATTTTAAGCATCAATTACGTCCAAATGTACCATAGTAAAGTAACTTACCCTTAGTTAATTCAAAAATCACACAAAACAACATTTTCTTCACTTCATGACATTTCTCATGATCGTGTATGGCCTTCCCACAATCGTGAGATGGGTGAACCGAAAGTTCACTATCCCTTTTCTTTAATTTTTTTCTAGATTTTTACGTCTTTATACCAAACTCAAAACATTTTCTCAATATTCCATCAATTATACTCTAATTACTCATCAATATTATCTCTAATTCCAGCTCAAATTTATTCAATTAGCAGCTCACAAAATTATTGTCTTTCATGCATCAAAAATCAAAGCAGAAACTATCATTCATTATCAAGCATACAATCCTAATTATTTCTCATTTCAAGAACACTCCTCTAGCATTTTTCTTCATCATAAATTCACCTTAATTTTACTTCAAATCCTAATCCAATAACAAGCATAAAAACATCCAAATTCATCCAACGTATTCTAGCACACTTCATCATCAACATCATATACATTTCATCCCAATTCAATCATCGTTGTCATTCTATTTAATTGTGACATAAAGATTAGATTTCTACTTACTTGTTGAGTTCAAATTCCAGCTCAATACATCAAGTTAACCTAGTCCTCCTACAAGCAAGATCATCATAATTTCAAGGTAAAAATGAGTTGATTTTTGGCAGTAAGATGAAGACAACTATGAGTTGGTTCTTTAGCTATCTTATGAAGGATAAAAGTATGGTTTTGGCGTAGAAATTTAGCTAGGTTAAACCAAAATTCAGAGAGATGAGTATAAGCAATTTCAGTGGAGATACAAAAATGAAGACAGTAGAAACCATCTTTGCAGAAACTTGCTTCGTAAGGTGCTAGGTGTCACTATCTTTCAAAGGCATATGTCTTTAGTCATGTAAGCCATTTGCCTACTAAATAAGTCGCCATTTGTCTCCTAGTTATTAGTCCATTTCTCACTCAATAATTGATCCATTTGTCAATTAATTATCCATACCAAATGTCACTAACTTAACTATGCCATTTGTCACTCAATTTATAGGCTTAGTCATACTAATTTTCTATGTGTCAATTTGTCTTGCCACTTGGTATTTTTTCCTGGTCCAAATGTACATATTAATTTATCACTCTCTCAATTTATAACAATTAATTCCAAATTACTAACTAAAATCTAATCAAACCAAAATTCAAGACATAACAATTCATAATTCACATCATGGTCATTTTAAACCTTTCATACCCCGAAATATGTCAATTGAGTGCATATACTATCTTTGCATTGTGTACAAAATCATAATTCATGTGTGTACGTTAATGGTATGCATGTGAATAAAATGCATTTTTATAAATTCTCTATGCTATTACGCATGTGCAATGGTCTAGGGTTCTAACCCTTAGTATGTTTTGGGAATTGGCTATTACAAAGACATTCAAAACAAAACTGACAAGCACTAGAACTTGAATATGTGAATTACATGGGGAACACTTCTAGACCCTAGAATAATCCATACAACAATATGTACAATCTAGGATGGAGGAATCACCCCAATTTTTCTTAGAGGAACTAAGGGCAAGCAAGGAACCCTTTACTAGGATTTCAATAATAATAGACTCAAGCTAAGAAGCCAACTTTAGAAGATATGATGACTAAATTTGTTTAAGAATCAAACACAATACATTAGAGAATAGATGCATCTATATGTAACTTTGAGATTCAGGTTAATCATTTGGAAAAAATATTATTTAAAAGATCACAAGGGAGTTTACCTAGTATCACTAAAAGAAATCATAAAGAAAATGTGAAGGCAGTCTCCTTTAGAAGTGGAAAGGAAGTGCAAGTTCATAGCAAGATCTAAAGTAAAGAGGAGAATAGCAAAAAGATTCAAGAAAAATGTAAAGATGTAGTCCATCCTTAAAAAATTAGAGAGTTTTAGCTAACCATCCCATATCTAGCAAAGTTGAAGAAAGATCATATGGATGAGTAATTTTGTAAATTCTTTTAATTGTTTAAGAAACTTCAATCAACTTACCTTTTGTTGAAGCTATTTCATAAATGCCTAAGTACACAAAATTGTTAAAGGATTACTATTGATTGCCAAACCAATTACAAGTTTTACGTTAAAAACTGCACGTATACATGTCATTACTTGTAGAAAAAAGAAGATATTGTCCCACAGAGATTATGCTTAGGCACTATTTAATTTAGGTTGCTCTTTGTTTAAGACTCAAATTCGAATATTGAACTGAAAGGTAAACTAAATCAAACAAAATAATAAAGAACAAACAACGTAACAATAGAAATCTTTTAAGAGAAATAATCGAGTTACGAAAAAGGGGATTTTACCTATTATTAATGCTAACCTAGCCAATTATGTGTTCATGGCGTATCAGTTCTAGACAATCATAGGGTTGATTACTATCTCTTGAGTTATAACCATTCCTTAAATTATAATCCATAATCGAATTATGGACTTGCAATCTCTCAATTCACAAATTGCCCATAATACTAATTAGCTCTAAAGCTCTCTAATAAACAATCAGGTCTTACATGGGATCTCTTTCCATGAAATTACTGACAAGATTGATTAAGTGGTCAATTAGATTGTCTAACTCTCGTTAACCTAATCTAGTCATTTTTATCTAGTTCACCCTCTCGATTTATTACCGAAATATGCACATAAATCAATCAATCATAACACCCAACTTAACAAATCAACTAGATTAACATTAAAGATAAGCAAAATCTCGAAGTTAAAGTTAAAACATCATTATCAACTCAAAATCTATAACCATACAACCTATCTCAATCTTACACATTTAAATGAATAAAAAAGTAAATGGGGAGGAAATGAAACTCAGGTTGGATGACTCAGGAGAGCGGCAGTGTAGGGAGATCACCTATTTCGAGAAGGTTTGACATCGAAAACCTCTTCTTTTTCCTCTTCTTCTTTTCTCTCTCTCTTCTTTCTCCCTCTCTTTAAGGTTTCTAAAAGTAGGCAGAATCTAATCTCCTTTCTAGGGTTATATCATAATCTTTTTATAGTCTTTACCAATTAAGGTAACCCTAATGTCTTTTCGGTATGAAATGTTCGAAGAAAACTCAAATCCAAAAGTAACTCCCCGTATGTTTGTGCGCAAGCCACGATCGTGACCCCTTAGTGTACAATCGTGGCCAGTTTATCTGCTCTTTGTCACAATTGTGGCAAATTCCCCACAATTGTGGCCTTATGTTTGAGCTTCTGTCACGGCCTATGTTGGTGCTTCTATCATGATCATTGTCATTCCCCCATGATCATGGTCATGTGTTTTGGCCGGGTTCTCCTCTGAAACTCTTCCGAATGCCCTGAAACATTAACACACTCATCACGACATGTCATATATATATAATTGAAGCTAAAAAACATGTTTCTAACCAAAGAACACTTAAAACACAAATGTTTATGAACTAACACAAATCTTAAGCTAAAAACACACTAAACAATCAACTTAACCACTAAACACATATCAAATTACCTATAAAAATACAATGCAATCTACACCTATCAACATCCCCACACTTATAGCTTTTGTTTTTCCTCAAGCAAAGATCAAATACAACCAATAAAAATCTATACCTCATTTTTATAAAGATTAAAGCATGCAATCCCTCAAACTTTGGCCAAATAAAGTGTCAAGCTACTACACACATCATAACTAATTTTCATTGGTGTGCATAAGCAAACTCAACCCATAAAACCATCACTCAAAGATAAGTATAAATTCAAAATGGACTTTCTTTAGGGATTTCACTCATTTCTCTCAAGTGTTTGATGGTTAGTGTTTCGCTCAAACTTCTTATAGGAAACCACATTATCATAAGCTTGCTAATACACCAATTCTTCTCCACAACGATTACATGCTAGGATAAGATCAAAAGGGTTTTGTTATAATATGGCTAGGGTTAAGGTGGGTTAAATAGGTTTTAGGGGTTTATCACAAGCATTTATAAACTACAAAGTGTACCAAAGGATGACAAAGATAAACCTCTAAAGTATGCAAATAGATAAGACTACTTCTTTGCACTTATTATAGCTACTCCATATTATTCCTTATTCTTTTCTTTTGTTTTTCTTATTTTTTTGTTCTTTTCTCTTTTCTCTTTTTCTTTTTCCATTTTTAACTAAAGAAACAATGAATAGAAAATAGCAACTACATGCAATGTGCTCTTAACTTGTGATTCCACACTCAAGTATCACTTAGCACTCTATTAACTTATGATTGGGCTAGCTAATAGGGATTGTGGCTTTTAAAATTGGTTGAGGTTAAAGGCTCAATTGGGCTAGCAAGGGATAATAAAATGGTAGGTCATTTAAGCTACAAGTTAAAGTAAGAAGGCTTTAATCATTTCTATCTAGCATGCATCTAGTAGGTTTAATCCGAGTTCATAAAGGTAATTACCTAAGGAAGCATCACACAAACATGAAAATGAAATGACTATAATGGTGTCATAAAGGCTCAATTCCTCACATAGGGTAAAATGAAAATCCATTATGTTTCTATACATTACCTCATTGTTCAAGTTTCCAGTTCTGAGTAAGCTTATGCAGCTAACTACTTTCATCACTCCACATGGTTCACTCTCCACTGAAATAACCTGATTTAAGTTCATGCTTGCATTTAATCTCATTCTAACTAGCATGATAGAATCTCATGGCAACACATTCATCACAAATATTCAATATAAGGGAAATGACATACCTAATACTAATAGCCTAACATGCATCACAAATGATATGCAAAAAATGCAAACATAAATGCAGAGACTACCTCCCCATGCTTAAACAAAACATTTTCCTCAATGGGAAAAAGAGAAAAACCAAAACCAACAAACAACACCATGAAAAATAAGACACAAAACATAAAAAGAATAATAGACGAGATTAAGGGTAAGATGGGCTTATAGTGGTGGTTCCGATGGAAATGATACATTTTCTCCTTTCATCCTTTTATCCTCCAACAAGCTATGATGCACAATAAATCTTCAAGTAATCTCAAAACGTATCATTGGGGACCTAAACAACTAGAGAATGAAGTGCGAAACAAGATAAACCAAACTAAATATTATCAAGTCAAAACAACACCACACTAGCACAAAAAACAAACAAATGAAAGACAAATATGCTAAGTTAAGGTCATTAGCTTGACCATCCTATATGAAGTCATAAAAGAGTGATTGAAAGGCAACAAAGTACTTCCCTTTCTTGTGAAAATGGCCTTCTAAAGTAAAGCTTGCATCTATGCCTATTAACCTTAAAGGTTTTGTCCTTTTTTATTTTCTAACTCCAACGCTCCATGGGGAAACACTTGACTAACCTTAAATGGCCCACTCCATCTTGACTTGAGCTTTTTGGGAAATAACCAAAGTCGTGAATTAAATAAAAGCCCCAAGTCCCCACTCTTAAATTCCTTCTTCTTAATGTGGCCATCATGCCACTTTTTAGCCCTTTCTTTGTGCAGCTTGGCATTTTCATAAGCATCATATCTTAATTCTTCCAACTCATCAAGTTGTAACAATCTCTTTTATCCTACTAGCTTCCAATCTATGTTCAATTTTCTGATTTCCCAATAGGCTCTATGCTCCAACTCTAACGATAAATGGCAAGCCTTTCCATATATAAGTCGATATGGTATTGTGCTTATGGGAGTTTTAAAAGCTTCCTTTAAGCCCACAACACATTATCTAGCTTCAAAGCCCAATCTTTCCTTGAAGTGCTCACTACCTTCTCTAAAATATTTTTCAGTTCTCTATTCACCACCTCCACTTAGCCACTCGTTTGCGGATGGTAGGGGGTTGCCACTCTATGACAAATGTTATATCTTCTCAAAAGAGCCTCAAAGGTTGTCGCAAAAGTGGCTCCCTCCATCACTTATGATAGCTTTAAGCACCCCAAATCAAGTAAAAATCTTCTTGATGAATCGTTGCACCACCTTGCCATCATTTGTTGGAGTAGCTATTACTTCAACACACCTAGACATATAATCAACTCCAACCAATATATAAGAGTTACTTAAGGAAGATGTGTAACATCCCCTCACCTATGGGAAGGATAAAATAGTAAATTGGAACGGGTTAGGAGTGTTTAAAAGTGTTTTGCTATGTTCATGCATTCATATATGCACGTGAA
>JANQAP020503226.1:0-15105 GCA_026874005.2 Erythroxylum coriaceum | reverse complement strand
CTTTTGAGCTGATGTGTGATGCTAGTGATTATGCACTTGGGGCTGTCTTAGGACAAAAACAGGATAAGAAATTACATGTTATTTATTATGCTAGCAAAGTTCTTAATGATGCTCAAATTAATTATGCTATTATAGAGAAAGAATTGTTAGCAATATTTTTTGCATTTGATAAATTTAGATCTTATCTTGTTGGGTCCGAAGTCATTGTTTACACTGACCATTCTGCCTTGAAATATTTGCTTATAAAAAAAGAAGTCAAACCAAGGTTGATCAGATGGATTTTACTTCTGTAAGAATTTGATTTGGAAATTAGAGACAAGAAGGGATCCGAAAATTCGATAGCTAATCATTTTTTTTGACTTGAGCAAGGTGACAGGATGGGAGCTGAACCAATTAATAATGCCTTTCTTGATGAGAATCTCTGGTTTATTAAGGAAAATGTTTGTTGGTTTGCTAATCATGTTAATTTTCTAGTGTCTAACATTATTCCTAGTGATTATTCATACCATAAGAGAAGGAAATTCTTATATGAGGTGAGGAATTACTTTTGTGAAGACCCATTGCTCTTTAGAAGGTGTGCTGATGGAATAATTAGAAGATGTATACTTGATGACGAGATGTGGCCAGTACTGTATCATTGCCATGCTTCTCCTTATAGCGGACACCATGGTCCTAACAAAATGGCAGTAAAGGTTTTACAATCCAGTTTTTATTAGCCTACTCTTTTTAAGGATGCTAAAACTTTTGTTATGACTTGTGATAGGTGTCAAAGAACAGGGAACATCAGTAGGAAGCAAGAGATGCCTCAATCAAGGATTTTAGAGGTTGAATTCTTTTATGTATGAGGTCTGGACTTTATGGGACCATTTCCAATATCCTTTGGTAATGAATACATCCTTGTGGCGGTTGATTATGTATCCAAATGGGTGGGAGCCATAACTTTGTCAAACAACACTAGAGCTAGTGTTGTCAAATTTGTTAAGAAGTACATATTTTCAAGATTTGGTGTTCTAAAAGCTATAATCGGTGACAATAGGGTACACTTTCATAATCATCAATTTAAATCTATTCTGGTAAAATATGAGGGCCATTTTAAGTTTGGAACTACTACCATTCTCAAATCAGTGGCCAAGTTGAGGTGTCTAACAGGGAAATCAAGCAAAATTTAGAGAAAAGTGTTAATACCTCAAGAAAGGATTGGGCATTGAGACTTGATGACACTATTTAGGCATACAGGACAGTATACAAGACTCCCTTGGGCGTGTCTCCATATAGGTTATTCTTTGGGAAATCTTGTCATCTACCGGTTGAAATTGAGCATAAGGCATTATGGGCAATCCGAAAGTTGAACTATGATCTCAAAGAGGCTGGAAAGAGGAGACTGATGGAGTTGAATGAACTAGATGAATTCCAACTAGATGCTTTTAGGAATGCTCGAATATACAAGGAGAGAATCAAGGCTTTACATGACAAACATATCCTTTAGCGAGAATTTAAACCTGGTCATAAAGTTTTGCTATTTAACTCTCGGTTAAAATTGTTTCCACGGAAATTACGGTCAAGATGGTCTGAACCTTTCGTGGTGACCAAGGTATACCCACATAGAGCTGTGGAGATTGGAAGCGATGAACAAAAGCCCTTTATGGTCAATGGGCAATGACTCAAGCACTATTTTGAGGGAGTGATGGTTGGATATATTTCCACCATCACATTCCAAAATTAACATAATAGTGTCCTAGTCCAGTTGAGGACATTAAATTTAACGCTTATTGGGAGGTAACCCAACATTTCTAACTCTTTTGGTTATTTTATTAATTTCATTTTTTTCATATCTTCTTATTCTAGTTTACTGTGTGTTGCATAGGGTTAGTGTTTATGAGACATTCCAATGACACCTCCTATTAGCATGAGGAATAGCGTGATCAAGACTCATCGATCCTAGAGGTAAGACCCATGTTAAGTGTGGGGGAGGTAAGTTGCAATGTCTCTTTGTCTCATTTCATTTAATATTTTTACTATTTTCACTCATACATCATGCATATAGTCCTAGGTATCATTGAGTAGTTAGAAGGGGCAAAATAGGAGTGAACTATGTGAGACAGCTAGAGCTTCACAGAGAAAGTCCATTCAGCAGACATTAAGTATGCCCAACGGACTCAGCAATCTCACCGCAACTAAGGAAACCAAACAATGTCCGTTTAGCAGACATTAAGTCCGTTTAACGGACTAATCAACCTTACAGCAGAATAGGAAACTAGAGAATGTCTGTTTAGTGGACATTAAGTCCACTTAACGAACATTAAGTCCTTTTAACGGACATTACCCGCACTCACATTTAAAACACATTTTCCCTATTCTTTCCTGCATTCTCTCCACCCTCCCCTACATTCTCCCCCTCGCTTTCTTCTTCCAAATTTCATGCCCTTTGCATTCCCACCCAGATTTCCATATTTTTTCTTTTCTTTTCTTCTTCTCTTCCCTTCGATAACCCCATCCCACAACATTCCAACCTACCCAAAACCTAGTCTCCTCAATCATTCATTTTTTGCTCTGTTCTGCCAAGATATTGCCACCATAACTCATGTTCGTTGATTTTGGGGGTCCTTTAAGATTTCGAGCTGATTATACGTAATCTCCACTTCAATTTGGCATAGGTAAGTCTTCTTTCACAACTGTGGGTAAAATCGTGAAAAAAGTTTTTGATTGATGCTTAAAATCCCTACAATTGTTGGTTGATTGAGACTGTTATGTTAAGATTGAGATTGTTATTGACATTGAGATTGTTGAGATTGTTGGTTGTTTGTTACGATTGGGTTTGTGTTGAGATTGCTGGTCTATAGCTGAAATTGAGATTGCTGGTTTGTAGCTGAAATTGAGATTTCTGGTTTATGGTTGAGATTGAGACTATTTTGGTTCTGTGTTGTTGCGATTGAGCTTGTGTTGAGATTATTGGTTTGTGGTTGAAATTGAAATTGCTGGTTTGTGGTTGAGATTGGTAGTTGGTTACTGAGATTGAGCTCTGTTTTGTTAAGATTATAATTGGTTGTGTGGCTATCATTCAATGTCACAAATTAAACAAATTGTGAGGAAGAGTACTACTTCTGGCCAATATTCTAAGCTGCTAGGGGTAAAAATATTATCACAGAAGCAGAGGAACCTGATTTTGATCAAGCTATATTCATCAGTGAGCAATGTGTAGTTTGGTTCAATAAGAAAAAGAATGACAAAATTGTGATTGAAGTCTCAGTTGAAGAGGGTATTGATGAAGCATACAATGTGAGGGCAAACTTAGACAATTTTCATTGGGGCAAACTGTTGGACCTCAAAGGTGCATACTACCTAACCGTAGTGAAACAATTTTATGCCAACCTCAGTGAGGTAGCCGACAAAAAACCTCTAGTGCTCACTTCTCGTGTCAATGGGAAAGCAGTGGTCATAATAGAAGATTTGATTAATGGACATTTTGAGCTACCAATGGGAGGCCGTGTTCCATCTTTTGACAAACATGCGAGATGTACAATTGATAGTCAATGGTATAAATTTGAAGCTATGCCTCGACTTAGGATTAGAGCCGCTATGCGATTTACAAACCAGCGCACTTTTATGCATTGCAATTCGACTTATGGTGTT
Source organism: Erythroxylum coriaceum (assembly GCA_026874005.2). NCBI lineage: Eukaryota > Viridiplantae > Streptophyta > Magnoliopsida > Malpighiales > Erythroxylaceae > Erythroxylum > Erythroxylum coriaceum. Next base: position 11,475 of record JANQAP020503226.1, on the reverse strand, counting down.
TTTGAAAAGTTGGGCACGTTCACTTCAGATACCAATGTGAAAGAATGATGGAAATTGTGATAATATAGTTGGTGGAGTTTCCTAAGTATTATGGTTGTTGGGCAATTTCTCAGTAAAATTTGCCGATGATGATTGTAATATTTATAGTTTCTGCTCTACTAATTATTGGATGTTTGAATTCCTATCCTTTCTTTCTTAGCCTACTTTACCCCTTAGCCCCATTACAACCAAAGGAATAAAGACCTTTTTGATTCATGGATATGCCATAGATGGGAGTAGTGGAGAAGTAGATAAGATGCAAGCTTATGGTAAGAGACATGCATTAGAAGATGATTGAGAGTCACCCTTAAACACTTGTGTGGAAGTGAATGCTTTATGAGAGACTTCATTCATGGCATGTGATTTTGATTAATTGAAGCATTATGATGTCTTATTGTTGCTTAGTTTGTGATCTAATTTATGAAGTATTATATGGCCTTATGTATATATTTCAATTCTTACCTATAATGCTTTCAACTTATTGGATTGAACTATGATGATGATTAGGTGTGGAATGATGGAAAGAAAATGTTTGTGGGTATCGTTCGTATTAAGTAAAACCTCAGGAGACTATAACTCCTCCATTATGGACGTATAGTGGTTTAGAGGCTTGTAGCATATGCTAAATGCCACCGTACACCTACGAAAGTCGAATCAATACCTTGTTTACGGATTTAGTAGTTAGTTTTCTTTTGTTTTTGCTTAGGGACAAGCAATAGTTCAAGTGTGGGGGATTTGATCAGTTAAATTATTTATATATGATTTTGGATGAATTAGAACTAATTTGACTTATCTCTATGTGAATTTTGCACTTTATTTGGTTAATTCTCACACATTTCAACTTTATTGCTTAATAAGTGCAAATGGATAGATTTTGGTGCAAGAGGCATAACTTTCACTGTAGATGTCAAATTAAGGTCATTCAAGTACATTTGTAAAGAGGACTCCGAGTTATACAACTATTGTGAAGACTCCAAGAAGAGATTTTGCTGTGTAAGGGGTCAAAATTGCATGTTTCTGTAGATGTCCAGTGTATATCTGCCCAGTAGACATAATGTCCCTCCAAATGGACATGAGCAGAGAGGGAAAGCTGGAAGACCCGAGAAGGTCCACCCAGCAGACATGAAGCCCCTCCAAATGGACATGAGCTGAGAGGGAAAGCTCGAAGACCTGAGAAGGTCCACCAAGCAGACATTAAGTCCGCTTAACGGACATTGTCGGCATTATTACGATCCTCATTTCCCTTTTTGGCAAAAACTAGGTTTCTTTGACCCCAAGACATTATAAATACTCATTTTTAAGAAAGAAAGGGGGGCTGGCACTGAAAACAAGGCAACATATAGGAGGCACCCAAAAGAGGCAAAGAAGAGGAAGAAGGAGGAATGAACCAAGATTGGAAGCAAACTTATTTAATCTTCTCTCTCTATCTTCTCTCTCTACCCTGTCTTGGATGTTGATTGTCTTTATGTATTTGGATTCTTTTATTATGTTCTAGAACTAAACCCCATTTAGGGTTAAGGATGTAACCTATTTTAGGGATTGACTTATTTTTTATGGATTGATTGATGTTGAATGAAAGTTCTTAGGTTATATTTATCTTTCTTGAGCTTCATTGTTATTTCTATGCTTGATCACCATAGATGCAACCTTAGGAATCATATGATGGACTGAGAGGTGAAGTATGATTTGTGCACTAGGAAGATAGATACATTGGATTTAGAGATAGAGATATCCTAAACTAGTGTGATAACTTATGGTTGCTTGTTTTTAATGAATTTGACTAGTTAGGTTTCGCGTTGAGAGATGGTAATCAACTAGTTGGGTATTCTTATATGTCTTGAGAGAGAATATAAGTGAATTTATGCAATTGTTATTATAACTTATCATTCAATCAATTCCATAATTTATCGATCAATCTCTTAAATTAGTGAACCCCAAAGCCCTAAGTCTAAATCATCGGATTTACTTTGCTTGTTTATTTACAGTCATTACAATTTATTATCTGCTCTAATCCAATCAACTTTTAAGTTTCTTGTCATTTTAGTTCACGTAATTAGGATTAATTCAGTAGCGAGTATCTTAGTCATTATGAGATACGACCTTGGAATACTTGATGTGTAAGTACTAGGAACGATTTTGTGCACTTGTAGATTTTATCTATCAAGTTTTTGGGACCATTACTGGGGGAAATCTGGGTGAGAAGGTGAAAGAGGCAAGGTAAGGTCACAGAAAGTGAATGACGTGAAGGTGGGAAGAAGAAAATGGGGCGAAAATGCAGGGGACAGAGCGGGAAAGAATAGGGGAAAAGAGTTTTAAAAACTGAGTGCGAGTAATGTCCGTTAAGCGGATGTAATATCCATTAAACGGATGTTCTCGGGTTTATAATTCTACTATGAGGATGTTAGTCCATTAAACGGACTTTTTGTATACTAAATGGACATTCTCGGATTTCCTCAGTTGTAGTCAGATGTTGTGTAATGTTCGTTAAGCAAACATAATGTCCATTAAGCGAACCTTCTCTGTTTTCTGTGCCCATCTCACTTAGTTCACTCTGATTTTGCCACTTTTAACTACTCAATGATACCATTGGACTATATGCATGATGTATGAATGAAAATAATAAAAATATTAAATGAAACAAAGAGACATTGCAACTTACCTCCCCTATACTTAACATGGGTCTTACCTCTAGGATCTATGAATCGTGATCACTTTATTCGTAATGCTAATAGGAGGTGTCATTGGGATGTCTCATAAATACTAGCCCTATACAGCACACAATAAACTAGAATAAGAATACATATAAAAAAAATGAAATTACTAAAATAGCAAAAAGAGTTAGAAACATTGGGTTGCCTCCTAACAAGCGCTAAATTTAATGTCCTCAGCTGGACTAGGCCACCATGATGTCAATTTTGGAATGTGAATGTATCCATCCATCTCTCCCTCAAAATAATGCTTGAGTTGTTGCCCATTGACCATAAAGGGCTTTTGTTCATCCCTTCCAACCTCCATGGCTCCATATGGGTATACCTTAGTCACCACGAAAGGTTTAGACCATCTCGACCGTAATTTTCGAGAAACAATTTTAAACGAGAGTTAAATAACAAAACTTTTTGAACAGGTTTAAATTCTTATCAAAGGATATGTTTGTCGTAGAAAGCCTTCGTTCTCTCCTTGTATATCCGAGCATTCTCAAAAGCATCTAGGAAAAATTCATCTAGTTCATTTAACTCCATTAGTCTCGTCTGTCCAGCCTCTTTGAGATCATAGTTCAACTTCCAGATTGCCTAAAACGCCTTATGCTCGATTTCAATCAGAGGATGGCAAGATTTCCCAAAGACTAAACTGTATGGGGACATGCCTAAAAGAGTCTTGTATGTTGTCATGTATGCCCAAAGAGCGTCATCAAGCTTCAATGCCTAATCTTTTCTTGAGGTATTAACAGTTTTTTCCAAAGTTTGCTTGATTTTCCTATTCGACACCTCAACTTGCCCACTGGTTTGAGGGTGGGAAGTGGTTTCAAACTTAAAATGGCACCCATATTTCACCAACAGAGATTTAAATTGAATATTTTGAAAATGCACCCCATTGTCACTGATTATAACTCTCGGAACTCCAAACCTTGAAAATATGTGCTTCGTGATAAATTTCACAACACTAGCTCCAGTGTTGTTTGACAAAGCTGTGGCTTCCTCCCATTTGGATACATAATCAACCGCCACAAGAATGTATTCATTACCAAAGGATATTAGAAACAGTCCTATAAAGTGCAAACCCCATACAACAAAGAGTTCAACCTCTAAAATCCTTGACTGAGGCATCTCGTGCTTCCTATCGATGTTCCCTATTCTTTGACACCTATCACATGCCATAACAAAAGTTTTAGCATCCTTAAAAAGAGTAGGCCAGTAAAAACTGGATTATAAAACCTTTGCTTTCGTTTTATTAGAACCATAGTGTCCGTCATAAGGAGAAGCATGGAAATGATACAATACTGATCCCATCTCCTTATCAGGTATACATCTTCTAATTATCCCATCAGCACACTTTCTAAAGAGCAACGGTCTTCCCAAAAGTAATTCCTCACCTCAGATAAAAATTCCTTCTCTTATGGTATGAATAATCACTTGAGATAATGTTAGACACCAGAAAATTAACATGATCAACAAACCAAGGAATATTTTCCTTAATAGACCACATATTCTTATTAGGAAAGGCATCATTAATCGATTCAGATCCCATCTTGTCACCTTGCTCAAGTCGCAAAAGATGATCAGCTACTGAATTTTCAGATCCCTTCTTAGCTCTAATTTCCAAATCAAATTCCTGCAAGAGTAAAATCCATCTAATCAACCTTGGTTTGGCATCTTTTTTGTAAGCAAATATTTCAAGGTGGAATGGTCAGTGTAAACAATGACTTTGGACCCAACAAGATAAGATCTAAATCTATCAAATGCAAAAATCACTGCTAGCAATTCTTTCTCTACAGCAGCATAATTAATTTGAGCATCATTAAGAACTTTGCTAGCATAATAAATGATATGTAATTTCTTATCCTTTTTTTGCCTTAAGACAGCCCCAAGTGCATAATCACTAGCATCACACATCAAAAGGGAGATTCCAATTTGGTGTAGCCATTATAGGGGCTGAGGTAAGTTCTTTCTTTAACCTGTTGAAAGTATCAAGACATTCATCAGTAAATTCAAAAGGGACTTCCTTTTGCAACAAAGCACATAAGGGTTTAGAAATCTTGGAAAGATCTTTAACAAATCTTCTATAAAACCCCGCATGCCCAAGAAAACTCCTTGTTGTTCTAACCAAATTAGGAGGTGGTAATTTATTGATGACTTCGATTTTTTTCGGATCCACTTCTATTCCATTATTTCAAATCTTGTGGCCTAGGACGATCCCTTCTTGTACCATAAAATGGCACTTTTTCCAATTTAACACAAGATTGGTTTCTTCACATCTCTGTAGAACCTGATCTAGATTGAAAAAATATGCATCAAAATAAGAACCCAAAAAAAAGTCATCCATAAATACCTCAATTGTATTCTCCACCATGTCAGAGAATATGGACATCATGCGCGTTAGAAAGTGGCAGGAGCATTGCACAAACCAAAGGGCATTCTATGATACGCAAATGTACCATAGGGGCAAGTGAAGGTGGTCTCCTCCTAATCCTCTAAGGCTATGGGAATTTGGTTATACCCTGAATAACCATCTAAAAAGCAGTAATAATCATGCCCTGCTAATCTTTCTAACATTTGATCAATAAAGTGTAGAGGGAAGTGATCTTTTCTAATTGTTGCATTTAATTTCCTGTAGTCTATGCAAGCCCTCCACCCTGTCACAACCCTAGTGGAAATTAACTCATTACTATCATTAGAGATGATAGTCATGCCACCTTTCTTTGGTACCACCTATACAGGACTTATCCAAGAGCTATCAGAAATAGGATAGATAATTCCTGCATCAAGTAACTTAAGTACCTCAGATCACACAACTTCCTTCATGTTGGGATTGAGTCTCCTCTAATTTTCCATATTAGGTTTATAGTTTTCCTCCATTAAGATCCGGTGAACACAAATAGAAGGGCTAATTCCCTTTATGTCAGCAATATTCCATGCAATAGCTGATTTATGTTCACGTAACACTCTTAATAATTTCTCTTCTTGAGAGGAATTCAAAGAAGAAGAAATAATAACTGGATATGTATTTGATTCTCCCAAGAATGCATATCTCAAATGAATTGGAAGCTGTTTTAGTTTAAGTTTTGGTGGGCTTAATATGGAAGATAACAATTTAGGTTTACGAGGACACAATTCTTCAATTTGAGGTCTATACCTAAAACCATTACCTTGCAATCTATATGCATAGTCCACTAAGTCATCATCCAATTCATGTTCATTTATTCCTAAAGCTAGGCATGTCTCTAAAGCATCATCGTACATTAATTTAGGAATAGATTCAAATGTAAGAGAATCAATTATATATATATCCTATAGGTGACTTCATTAAAAGAGGGTCCCTTTAAAACTTTGAAAATGTTAAACACCTCTTCCTCATCACCAATTCTTAAGGTTAACTTACCATCCGAGATGTCAATCAATGCTCCACCAGTGGCTAAGAATGGTCTTCCTAAAATTATAGGAACCTGCATATCGAAATCCATCTCAAGCACAACAAAGTCATCTGGAATTATAAGCTTACCAACTTTGATTAGTAAGTCCTCAACTATACCAATAGAGTATTGAATTAATCTATCAGCAAGTTGCAATGAAATTGTAGTTGGTTTAGGTTCACCAATTCCAAGCTTGTTATAGAGAGACAAAGGAATAAGATTAACACTTACACCTAGGTCACATAAGCATTGAAAAACATTAGAAGCACCAAAGTGACAAGGAGTAGTGAAACTCCCTAGATCCTTTAACTTAGGGAATAGTTTATTTTGTAAAATAGAACTACACTCCTCAGTTAAGGCTACCGTCGCAAAATTGTCCAGCTTCTTTTTGTTGGAAATGATTTCCTTCAAGAACTTAGTGTAAGCAGGCATCTTAGCAAGTGGTTTAGCGAAAGGGATGTTGATATGGATCTTCTTAAAAAGGTCAAGGAATTTTTGAAATTTGGAATCATCATGCTTCTTCTTTACCCTTTGAGGGTATGGTATGGGTGGTACAAAGGAAAATTCTAAACTTAGTGAAGACTCCTTTTTTGGTTCGGTTTCTTTAGGCTCTTTTTCTTCATCCAAATTCACAATTTCAACATCCTTGGTTTCATTTATCTTAGCTTCCTTCACTTTAGGAACCACATCTTCTACCACCTTACCACTCGTCAAACGAATTGCCATATAATCCTATTTTGGATTCACTTGAGTATTGCTAGGTAACTTTCCCTTAGCTCTTTCACTTATCTCTTTTGCCACTTGACTGATTTGCACCTCTAAATTTCTGATGGCAGCTTAGTTTGACTGAATGTTCTACTCCATTCTGTTTATAGCTTAAGAGCTAGCTTGAGCACTTTGATCCATCTTGCTCATAAGTTGAGCAAACGTATCTTTAAGCCTATCCACTTTTTTCTCCAAAGGGAAAGGGAATTGTTATTGTGCAGAAGATGAAGGGGGTGAATACTGCTATTTTGGTGGCGCTTGGAACCTAGGTGGTCCCATTGGTTTTGTAACCCCTTGATTTTTCCATGAAAAATTTGGATGAAACTTCTAACCTTCATTGTAGGTGTTTAAGAAAGGATCAAATCTATGACCTTGTCTACCATTTTTTATATAGTTCACCTCTTCCTCTTACATTGTTGTTTCAATGTTCATTCAACCAGCTATTGTATGCCCAAATCTACCGTAAAGAGTGCAAGGATCCTTACCAGACTTGTCATTCATCAACATATTCAACTTCTTATTTATCTCAACAACTTGGTAAGCCATGTTAGATATAGATCCCACTTCATTAAGAGTAACAGCTTTGCTCCTAGTCACCTTAAAATATGAATTCTTCATAACTTTTTTAAAAATATTCCATAACTATTGGGAACTCAAGTTACTAACAGTCCCACCAGCATTTAAATCCACCAACGTCTGATTGTAATCAGTGGTATCATAGTAGAAAAACTATGTCGAAGAGTGTGTATCGAATCTATGATGAGGACACTGGTTAAGGAGATCATTAAATTGCTCCCATGCTTCATGAAAATTTTCTTTTTCTTTCTACGAGAACCAATGTATCATCTTCCTTAGTTCGAGAGTTTTGTGGGTTGGGTACCACTTCATTATGAAAGTCTCCATTACTTTGTCCCAAGTATCAATGGAATCTACCTCCAAGCTCAACAATCAATTTCTTGCTAATCCCTTCATGCAATAGGGAAAACACCTCAACCTTAACTCATCTTCGGACAATCCATACAATGGAAGAGTCTGAACTGTAGCATAGAAATCTCTCATAAAGGCTAGAGCATCTTCACTCGGCATTCCATTAAATTGTGGCAACATAGATAGATGAATCTGCTTCAACTCATAATTCCCTATTACTGCAATCAATCAAATGCAAGAAGGATTGCCAGCAATAAATGGCATCTGATAATCTTTAATTCTCCTTACTGTAGGATTAACAACCACCGGTTCAGCCTGATTTCCTTTATTGAATTGATCATTCCTCATATCTTGTTCCCCATGCAGAATTGGATTTTGATTATTATTTGCCATCTCTCTTCTTCTTTAGGCGTTGTTCCTTCTATAAGTGCATTCAATTTCAGGATTTAACTCAAGTAGTTGATCGTTGTTCAAATTTCTTGAATGCTTTAGGTGCATGTAGCTCCTGAAATAAAACAAAGAGAAAGGTTTAAAAGTAATTAATGGAAGAAAACTTAAGGTAATAAAAAATAACTAGAGTTAATAGTAGCAAATATAAATTAGTCCCCGACAATGGCACTAAAAACTTGATCGACAAAATCTGTAAGTGCACAAAATCGTTCTTAGTACTTACACATCAAGTATTCCAAGGTCATATCCCACAACGACTAAGATACTCGCTACTGAATTAATCATAATTACGTGAACTAAAATGGTAAGAAACTTAAAAGTTGATTGGATTAGAGCAGACAATAAAGTGTAAAGACTGTAAATAAACAAACAAGGTAAATCCGATGACTTAGACTTAGGGCTTTGGGGTTCACCAATTTAAGAGATTGATCGATAAATTGTGGAATTGATTGAATGACAAGTTATAATAAAAATTGCATAAATTCACTTATATTCTCTCTCAAGACATATAAGAATACCCTACTAGTTGATTACCGTCTCTTAATGTGAAACCTAACTAGTCAAATTCATTAAGAACAAGTAACCATAAGTTATCACACTAGTTCAGGATATCTCTATCTCTAAATCTAATGTGTTTATCTTCCTAGTACACAACTCATACTTCACCTATCAGTCCATCATATGATTCCTAAGGTTGCATCTATGGTGATCAAGCATAGAAACAACAATGAAGCTCAAGAAAGATAAATATAACCCAAGAACTTTCATTTAACACTAATCAATCCATAAAACATAAATCAATCCTCAAAATAGGCTACATCCTTAACCCTAAATGGGGTTTAGTTCCAGAATATGATAAAAGAATCCAAATACATAAAGACAATCAACATCCAAGACAGGGTAGAGAGAGAAGATAGAGAGAGAAGATAAAAACAAGCTTGCTTATAATCTTGATTCAATCCTCCTTCTTCCTCTTCTTTGCCTCTTTTGGGTGCCTCCTATGTGCTGCCTTGTTTTCAGTACTAGACCCCCCTTTTGGTCTTAAAAATGAGTATTTATAGTGTCTTGGGGTCAAAGAAACCTACTTTATACCAAATAGGGAAATGAGGATTATAATAGTGTCGATAATGTCCGTTAAGCAGACTTAATGTCTGCTGGACAGACCTTCTCGGGTCTTCTAACTTTTCCTCTCCACTCATGTCCATTTGGAGGGACTTCATATCCGTTGGGCGGACCTTCTCGGGTCTTCCAGCTTTCCCTCTCCGCTCATGTCCATTTGGAGGGACATTATGTTTGCTGGGTTGTAGCGCCCCGTTACCATAGGGTACATATCGGAATACCCTGAGGACATTCCAGTACATAACCTATTATAATGGTGCGCTACATTCAATCACAACATTCACTTAATATGGCATCATCATTTTTCTGTTTTCTTTTATTCTCTTATAAGACATCATCAAGAAAGTCACAATATTTTAAAACCAAAATTTTCCTCATTTCATCCACAAAACCGAACGTTATACAATGTATCTTTCAAACATCCATACATGTACATCATCATAGCCTAATACAAAATATGCTACATGAAAGAGGAAATTACACAAAAAGTCTATCTAATCCTTCCAACCCCAGCTGACCGATCTTTGAACCATTTCTTCTTTTTCCCAAAAGTACAAGTCTACACTGCTTGTAGCATCTCTCAGTAGCTAAAGTCATCTTTCGGTCCTGAAAAGTCATTGTTGCAATTTTGGTGAGTTTTGCAAACTCAATGAGGTAACCATCATTGATGGTTCAATCAATTCATGCATCACATCAATACACGTAACATAATTTTCACATCTTTACATATTCATAAAATATCACCTTTCACTTTCAGAACAATCATAATGACCATTTCATTCATGTAAAATACATATATAAAATATAAATGCAATGCACGTAACTCAGTTTCATTTGTTACTTTGTTGTGACCAAGTGCCTTTTTACTAGCTCATATCCCTTTGTGGATTTCGAGCTGTATCAATTAATGTCCCATATCCCTTAATGAATACCGGGTACATGCACAACTGAGTCAAAGGCTCTTATCACGTTCTGAGCTTTAAGCTCTTTTACTGGCGACTTCGGTCACAACTGCCACTATCTTTCATGCATTCATGTAATGAAATGCATCATACATATTCAATGATTATACTCATTCAGTCACATTCACACTCTTTCTTATTCACATTTGTCATCGAACTTTTAGTCCGACATTTAACATTGAAGTTGAGAATAAATAGTCAGTCATATTCACATTCAAGTAGCACTTCCAATACAGTCCCGAATATAGAACTCCTCGGACAATCAATTATCCGAAATCAACACAATCAATTTCACATTCATAAGATAATTCAAACATAATCTAACACAAACAATTAATTGATTGTGACCGTCTAGGTTACTCATAGGTCATTCCCGAAGCTAATGCCTGGAAGTTCCAGCAACGTCTGGATGTTGACGTTCCAGTTGCTCCTCTATATCACACAATATACATATATCACAATTTGGCATAATTATAAGTGTTTATTAATGCACATATATGTATATGAAGTATGCACAATGCATGTTCATAACAATCTCGGGTATCGCTCTATTATTCTTGTCATGTAAACATTCATATATCCAAACTCACATAAGTATCATTTATACTTATGGTTTATACCTCAATAAAACCATAAAAATCGAAATTCATAATTCCTTGGCCAATTCAGATTTTTCTTATAACAACTTTCGGGTCAATATTCCATGTTCTTTTTGACAAAGAAAATGAAGTAATTTTGTTAGACCCTGAGTTCAGAGTCTAACTCCTGTTCATGCTTGCTCTGATACCAACTCTGTTAGACCCCGAGTTCGGAGTCTAACTCCTGTTCACGCTTGCTCTGATACCAACTCTGTTAGACCCCGAGTTCGGAGTCTAACTCCAGTTCATGCATACTTGCTCTGATACCATGCCTGTTACTTTCATGCATGCAGATTATCTCAATACGTCAGTTATCTCCTAAAGATAACATCTACCTTTCAACCTGAATCCTCTCATTATCAGCATGGTTAAGTCCTCACTTTACACTTATACTTGCTTCGGGGCTCTTGGTATAACTTCTCTTACAAGTATCCAAACCAGGGTTTCT
>JANQAP020502993.1:0-15107 GCA_026874005.2 Erythroxylum coriaceum | reverse complement strand
TATATTACAAATATTTAATTATTAAAATTTTTCGACGATTATAATTTAAATATAATGAAAATATATATTTAAAAAAAATTAAATCAAATAATTTATCGATGAAAAAATCCATAATTTCAGTCGGTAACGGCCAATAAAACACCGACAGAACCACCATACCATCAGTAACGTTACCTACGGAATTAAAACATTCCGATGCTAAATTTACATACGGTTTAGGAACTTACCGTTGGTAAATTTAGCGTTGGAAAATTATAGCTCGTCGGTAACTTACGGACAGAAAAAGTGTGACAGTCGGTAACTTTTTCGTTGAAATTATCGACAGTAATTTCATTCCGTCGGTAAACTTACCGACGGAACATTTCTTTACCATCGGTAAGGTTAGCTACGGTCGAATCTACGATGTTTTTGTCTGTCGATAAATTCCGTCGGTAATGTTTAATACTGACGGAATATTTATCTTTTCCGTCAGTATTTTCCATCGCCAACTCACTATTTTCTTGTAGTGAAAATTATTCCGCTGAAAGAATTTGAGGAATTTTTGCTTCAAGTAGCACTACTCCTTGTGGAATTGCCACATTTAGATGTTGAGCTCATTGAGTTGCGATGTCATTTGCTACTGATTGGAGGTCATCTAATCAAGGATTTGTTGAAATCGGTCGACCTCTACTGGTGCACTTGGTTCCTCCTCCACCGCTTCTTCTTCTGGTTTTGGGACTGCTTGGGATGTGGAAGGTTAGGAAGAGGCTGTATATGTGCCCCTCCTGTTTTTCCCTGCAATACATGTATAAGGATTTCAGCGTTCCCTAGAGTAGAACTCCAAAATCTTGGGGTGCCTCAAATAAGATATGTCAAATATATCGTATGGAGTTATACGCACATTTTCCACATCGAGGTTATAAAACAAGGCCAAAGTAGTTACAATATGAGACATCTCAAAATAAGAGCTCCTTTTATTCACAACACTCACTATTGATCAAAAAATCCTAAAAGATGTATTAATTTTTATTTTTCGATCTATGCACCACAGAAAGAAAAGTTCTTTGGCCGAGCATTTATTTCTTTCAGTTTTATTAAACACTATTAAGTACATAAATTTATAAAAAGTAAATGCTCAGCACTACAAATTAAGGTGTTCTGTGCATTCTTAGGGTTAAATTTTTCTTCACTTGTTAAAGTTTTCCAATAATCATCCAGAAAAAAGTCATTGTGATCATCTAAAACTTTAGTGTTTGACAAATCGAATACTACACAAATGACATTATAATCCAATTTATAAACATTGCCAACTAACATAAACCAAAAAACATCTATTTTAGGGTTATAGCAGACCATGGTGAAAAACTCTATAGTCATCATAGGGTAAATACACACATAATAACGAATGAACCTATTCTAACCTATATTCGCAACTAGTCGCTTAATTTGTCGCCTCAATCCTATGGTTTCTAACAATTCAAAATCAAAATAATGAGGAGTGATCAATTCCCTATCTCTAAGGTCTCAGAAATGCGTACTTTTTTCCTCCGAATAAATGGGGAATAGAGAACAAAAAGTTGCCGCTAAATAGGGCTTACCCTTACCAGAGACTTGACGACGTAATTCATCGATCTATTTTTGAGCTACCATCTTCTTTGGTGCCATTGGAAAATGAAAACCTGCAAAAATAAGGGAAAGAGAGGTAAAATCATTTTTTAGAGAGAGAGAGAAAAATCTTACCCAAATCCTTGTATTTTTTAATGATTAATGTATGAGAAGAGTAAAGGATTGTAAGATTAATGAAAAGACATGAGGAAAATACCAAGAATCTAGAGGAAAATAAAGGAATTTAGAGAATGGGAGGAGAGTTTTCATAGGTTGGAGAGAGAAGGTGTGAAAAGTTTGGAAGAATGAATGAAAGAAGAAAGGGGAGGGAAAATTAAAATTTCCATCGGATGGGATTCCCACGATCGTGGGAATACTTATCATTCCCACAATCATGGGATTTCTCTCCAAAAACATTTTGGAGAGATTTCCTACCGTCATGGGAATCACTCTAATTCCCACGATTATGGGTTTTCTCTCTAGAAACTTTCTGGAGAGAATTCCCACAGTCGTGGGAATCATACTAATTCCCACGATCATGGGAATGGGTAATTCTTTCACTTCTAAACCTTCTTCCTAGCCTAGCATGCATACTTAACGATCCCACAACCTACAAACACATCAAAACAATATTATCAACAAGAATTTTGAAGAGAAAAACAAGTTGAAATTCAAACAAAATCTAAATTAACACCAATCAAACTCAATTTAAACACAATCATAACTAAATAAACCAAAAAAACAAGTAGACAAAGATAATCAAAAGAAAAAAATATTTCATGGGTTGCCTCCTATGCAGCGCTTTTGCTAACATCGGAAGCTTGACTCTCCTTTTTGCTTATGATGACTCAAATAAACGGTGCAATGATAATGTAGAAACTAATCTCAAACTCTGCATTTGAGCTATACTGGTATGGTTTCCTTCCTTCCTTCGCCTTCTCCTACACGATCGTTTCTTCCTGAATGCGTTCCCAAGGTCCTCAATATCTTCCCATCCTCCTCAGGGTTTAGGTTCCTTGATATCCATTAGGGGTAAAGGAGAACGATAGTCTTTCTTTGAAACCTTGAATGTGATTTGTTCCTTTCCTATTCTTAGTGTTAGTTCACCCATCAATGTCAATGATCGAGCGAGAAGTAGCCAGGAATGGTCGTCCAAGGACTATATGGGTTTCCGCGTCTTCTCCAACATCTAGTATATAGAAATTCGTGGGAAAGATGAATCTGTCAATTTATATTTGCACGTTCTTAATGATCCCCTTTGGTTGGTGCACTGTTCTGTCTACCGTTTTCACCGATATCTTCATGGGCTCTGGCTCTTTTGACCCCAACTTTTGACTAAAAGTGTAGGGCATCATGTTGATACTGGCCCGTAAATCTACAAATGCCCTAGCTATGTTAACTCCATTTATACTGCAGGGAATGAAAAAATCCCCTGGGTCTTCTTTCTTTTGTGCTACATTTGGACTTCCTTCTGACATATGCTCCTTCACCTCTTTCTTGACTGCGTCCTTTAACGTGAGCTTTGTTTGGAGTTAATTTGTTATATCTTTGATCTTGCTTGACTTAACCTCCTTACAGTTCTTCATTTCCCTATTTAAACTCGACTTCCTTTGAGCAAAGATGGGATACGAAATCCCAGGTTGAGGCTCCTTGATCGATTCACTTGCTAACTTATTTGGAAGGACTTCCAAAACTATTTGTCCTTCTCTATTGGCCCTGTCTTCCTTCTTATGTTCACTTTCCCTTTTCTGAGTCTGCATGATAGCCATGATCTTTTCCTTCGGGTTGATTTCAGTGTTGCTCGATAGACTAACTGCAATTCTAGAAGATAAGGTATTAGTGAGTTGACTTACCTGAACCTCCAAATTGTGGATGGATGATGTATGGTTCTTCATGATCTGGTCAAATTTTGCTTCCATCCTCTTTTGATTCTCCTTTTGGCTGGCAAACGTCTTTTTTGTATTCTCTTCTTGAGTTGTTAGTTTGGAACCCAGAACCTCCATCATCTTGTCCATTTTGCTGTCCATAGCTCCAATTCGATCTTATTAAAAACCCGGACATCCTTACAGCCTCGCTTGGCTACTTGCATTGTTATTACTCCAAGAAATATTCAGGTGGTTTCTCCACCCCAGATTATAGGTATTTAAGTACTAGTTGTTACCTTTCTATGGCTAGCCCAGGTAATTTACCTGTTCGATACCACCGGCTCCTAACAGAAAACATTCAGCTGAGCCATAGTCATTTTGCTTGTATAGCTCACATTGCATTTGCATCGCTTTAGCTATAGAGGCAGATGCTCCTTGCATATTGTTCAACTGCTTCGTAGGGGCTGTAATCTGCCCTTACAAAGCAGTAACTGAGTCAATAGGTATCATGTATTTTTGTTCTTTTTGCCCCTGCCTGCTCCTCTCGCTAGACCATATGCAACTATTGCTCGTCAACTCTTCTGAAAGATCATGAGCTACTTCCACAGTCTTTCTCATCAATGAACCTTCAGCAGCTGCATCGATTGTTCCTTTTATGCTTAGATTCACGCCATTATAAAACGTTTGCAGCAGGAACTCCCTTGGAGGGCTGTAGTGTGGACAACTTCTCTATAGTTCTTTAAATCTCTCCCAAGCTTCATTGTTCTGCTGAAAATTTGTGATCTCCTTGATGATCCTCGTCGTCTTGGTCAACGGAAAGCACTTCGTAAGGAACGCTTGGGCAAGTTGCTCCTAAGTAGTAATCTACCTGAAATTTAGCGAATTGTATCACTCCTTCGCCCGATCTTTCAACGTGAAAGAAAATGACCTTAGTTTAATTGCATTGTCGGACATTCTGTTAAATCAGAAAGTATCGCAGATCTCCAAAAAATTAGTAATGTGGGCTTTCAGATCCTTATTAGATAGCTCATAGAATTACACCCTATTCTGTAAAATATTAAGGAGTGCCAGCTTTATTTCAAAATTGTTTGCTTGAACCACCAATCTTGCTACCCCTTGAGGACTGAATCTTGGCCTCATAAAGTCCATCAGTGTCTTCTCAGCTCCTCCTTGCTCTCCTTCTTTAGTCATATCTCTCTGTGTAAAATTTAGATGCTTTGATCTTCTTAACTCTCTTTCATGTCTCTTAATATCAGGAAACTTGTCTTCACTAACTTCTATCGCTCTTCACGTACTCCCTGTGTTCATGCACCTGCAAATACATAAGGAAAAGTATCAAAAACTCTTAAATCAAAGTAATCTAAACTAAAAAAGATGTTACACGATCAATCCCTAGCAACGGCGTCAAAAACTTGTTGAGTGTAATTTTGCAAAAACAATCTACTCATTTTACGCTCAAAAACTACAAGTATATGGTTCGTGACTTGTAGTTAGAAAGCAGATATTGATCCCACAGGGATTGATGCTCAAACACCACTTAATTTATAACAAACTTTGCTTAAGAAATATAATTGTTTAATGGAAATAATATGAAAATTTAAACTGAAATCAAAAACTAACAATGAATAATAGACAATACCAAAATGTAGAAAGTTGGAATTCAAAGTTTTAATGACTAGAAATCACTTTCTCCCTATTTTGTCTCCCTCCTATTTTATTAATCGAATTGTGTATCTCCTAAGATATTCAATTGTATTAACTACCCTCTTTTAAGGTGTAATCAATTATCCCTATTCAAATTAAATGAAGTCAATTGAACAATCTCTCAACCTACCCAATCACTCCACCGATTTAACTAGTTGTTAAGCTATCCTATGGGTGATCAATTGAATTAACTAAGATATCTCTTCTAACTAACCAATTAACGTGATTATTGTAAGTTTATAGGTTGGCAACTCTCATTGTATAATCTTGCATAAATAACCTTACTCACTCTCTCGATTTATTATAAGATATAAATATAATCAACAATCATCAAAGCCAACTTTCATTTAATTTAATAAAATCGGAGTTTTACAAAATAGTCCAAAAGTAATCCCTAAAAAACAAATCAGCTACTCATGGTCTCCATAACATCATCAATACTCAAATATTCCATCTTACAAGATTAGAAGAGAGAAAAACACAGAAAATTGAATAAAGAAAACTCCTCTTCTTTTCCAAAATCTGGAATTTTTGATGTTGATGTGTTATTTTCCCAATTTTTGTTGATAATCCTTGAATCTTTACCTTCCTCAAGACTCAAAACTTGTATTCTTCACTCAAGGAGGCTCTTTTCTATAGAGGGTTTCGTCCTCCCTTCATCTATAAAGTTATATCTTTTATAGTCCAAAAAACCTAAAGTTTAATTGAACCTTGCATAATGTCTCAGATTAAACTTCCCATGATCGTGGGAATTGGCATGATTCCCACGATCATGGGATTTTGCAATAGAATGTCTCCTCTTCTCTTCTCCTCTTTACTCTCTAGCTCAATCTCTAAGTTGTTCAATCTTCATTCCTATATAAAGATAATCAATTCTTACCCTAAATTAGTATCAAACATAAAAGAACAACAATGAAAATCAAACTAAACGAAAATATACAAAATGAATCCTAAAATACAAAAATAATCAATTCTTATGTAAGAAACACATGAATTACTTAGAAAAACATAGACTAGTGCACAATTGTGAGCTATAAAGATCATATTTCTACTTACTATTTAAGCTCAAATTCCACCTTAATACCTCAAGTTAATCTATCCCTCCAAGCTTGCAAGATCATCATAAACTGAAGGTGAAAATAAGGTGGTTTTCAGCGAGGACAAAGAACAACAAGCATCTGGTTCTTTAGCTATCTTGTAAAGGGTAAAAGTATGGATTTGGTGTGGCAATTTAGCAAGACTTAAACTAAGAGACAGAGCTATGGGTTAGAAGCAAATTTTGATGGAGACAAGGAGAAGAAGATGGTGAATGTTCCAGCATAAACTTTTGCGACATTTTCCTAATTCAACTATGTGCAAGGTGTCAACATGCTACCTTGACATATGTCATTAGTCATGTAAGCCACTTATCTCCTCCATAAGCTGCCAAATGTCACCTAATTACTAGTCCATTTGTCACTCACTCATGCTACCATTTGTCAATTAATTACCTAAGCTAAATGTCACTCATTTATCTATGCCATTCGTCACTTATTTCATAGGTTTAGTCATCCCAATTTTTCAAGTGTCAATGTTTCTTGCCATTTAGCTTTTTTCCTAGTCCAAATATACATATAAATTCATCAATCTCGCAATTGAACAAATAAATTCCAAATTATTAATTGTAATCCATCAAACTAAAATTCAAGACATAACACTACACAATTCACATCATGATCATTTTAAACTTTTCATACCTCGAAATATATCAATTGAGTGCATATATTATCCTTGCAATGTGTACAAAATCATAATTCATGTGTGTAAGCTAATGATATGAATGTGAATGAAATGCATTTCCTAAATTCTCAATGATATTGCTCATATGTAATAGTCTAAGGTTCTAATCTTTAGTATAAAAAATGGGCTATTACAATTCTCCCCCTTAAGAAATTTCGTCCTCAAAATTCTTACTTAATTGATCAAAGAGATGGGGGTATTGTTTCCTCATGTTTTCCTCAGTTTCCTATGTAGCTTCTTCTCTCAAACGATTCCTCCAAAGGACTTTAACCAATGGAATCATTCAGTTTCTCAATTATTTAATATGATAACCCACTATCTTAACTAGTTCTTCAACATAACTTAAATTACTTGCAATTTCAACTTCCTGTGCTAATAACACATGTGTCGAATCTAATCGATATCTCTTGAGCATACTAACATGAAATACATTATGGATCTAAGTCATTTCCGCTAGTAATGCTAACTTATAAGCCAATGGTCCAACTCTCTCAGTAATCTCATATAGACCAATGTATCTAGGGCTTAAGTTACCCTTTTTATCAAACCTTAGCACTCCTCGTGAAGGTGATACTCTCATAAACACCTTATCTCCTACTTGGTACTCCATATCTCTTTGGTGTTGATCTACATAACTTTGCTGCCTATCTTGAGCTGCCTTAATTCTACTACTAATCAATTTAACCTTATCAATAGTATCTTGAATCAAATCTGGGCCTTCAACAATCCTTAGACCCTTTTCATCCCAATACAAAGGCAAACGACACTTTCTGCCATATAATGCCTCGTACGGAGCCATACCAATACTACTGTGATAATGATTGCTGTATGCAAATTCAATAAGAGCTATATATTGATCTCATGCTCCTTAGAACTCCAAAACACAAGCTTTGAGCATATTCTCAACATTCTTAATAGTCCTCTCATTCTGTCCGTTTGTCTGAAGATGAAAGGTTGTACTAAAGTTTAACCTTGTACCCAAAGTTGTTTGTAAACTACCCCAAAATTTAGAAGTAAATCTGAGGTCTCGGTGCGATATAATGGACACTAGAACTCCATGTAATCCTACTACCTTATTCACATCCTTCTAGGCTAATTGATCCAGTGTATTATTCTATCTCATAGGTAAGAAATGGGGTCAACAATGACCCATATGACATCATGTTGCCTCAGAGTCCTCGACAAACTCATAATGAAATCCATAGTGATCCGCATTTCCACTTCAGAGTAGGTAATGACTGTAGCTTTCCAACTGGAGCTTGATGCTTTGCCTTAATTTATTTGCATGTCAAATATTTAGCAACATACTCTGCCGCTAGCTTCTTCATCCCTGGCCATCAAAGATGTTGTTTTATAGTAATGTACATCTTGGTAGGACCAAGATGCGTAGCATAGGTTGCTATGTGAGCTTCCTCCAAAATTTCTTTCCTCAAATCGTCCACATCAGTTACACATAATCTCTTCTTTAACAACAATGTATCATTTCTCAACTCAAACTTAGAATTAGAGTTCTGTTTCAACTTCTCAATAATCTTCACCATTTTTTGGTCTTTGCTTTGAGCTTTCCTAATCCTTTCATGCAATACTGGTCTAAACTTCAACGTAGCCAACAATGTTTCTTTCTACCCCAAATTCAGCTCAACATTCAATGCTCTCAGTTGAACTAGTTTTGGTAACCTCAATGTCTGAATTTGTGCCACACTACTATTGGTTTTCCTGCTTAATGCGTCAGTTCCAACATTAGCTTTATTAGGATGGTATTCAATCCTACAATCATAATCCTTAAGCAATTCAACCCGTTGCCTTTGTCTATTCAATCCTACAATCATAATCCTTAAGCAATTCAACCCATCACCTTTGTCTCATTTTAAGTTCCTTCTGACTTAACAAATATTTCAAACTTCTATGATCAGTAAATATCTGAAATGTTTCACCATATAGATAATGTCTCCAAATCTTCAAAATAAACACCACTACAGCAAGCTCTAAATCATGAACCAGATAGTTGAACTCATGAGACCTTAACAGTCTCGATGCATATGCAATCACTCTACCATACTACATCAAAACGCATCCTAGCCCCTGATGTGAAGTATCACCATTTACTACATATCCTCTAGATCCAGATAGAATAGCTAACACCGGTGCTGTAGTTAATCGGTGTTTTAATTGCTCAAAGCTCCTTTAGCATTCATCACTCCCTCTGAAAGGTACATTTCTCCTCAGAAGCTTTGTCAAAGGGGCTGAGATCAAAGAAACGCCTCAACAAACCTCCTGTAGTAACCTACTAATCTAGGAAAACTCCGAATCTCAGACACATTTCTCAGGGCTTCCTACTTCATCACTACCTCAATTTTCTTTGGTTCTACCTATATGCCCTGTCTAGATGTTATATGACCCAAGAACACCACTTGATCAAGCCAAGATTTACACTTACTGAACTTGGCATACAGTTACTTCTCTCTCATTATCTGTAAGACGAAGCTCAAATGCTCATAATGTTCCTCTCTACTTTTCAAGTATACAAGAATATCATCTATGAATACAATCACAAATGATCTAAGTAAGGTTGGAACAATTTATTCATCAATGCCATAAAAGCTGCGGGAGCATTTTTCAATACAAAATGCACTATCTTCAATTGATAGTACCTTGATCTCAAATCCAATTTAGTAAACACTTAAGCTCCCTGTAAATGATCAAGTAAATCATCTATCCTTGGTAAAGGATACTTGTTCTTTACTGTCACCCGATTCAAGTACCTATAATCAATACAAAATCTCAAAGTCCATCTTTTTTTCACAAACAAAACGGGAGCTCTCCAAGGTGACACACTAGATCTAATAAAACCTTATCCAACAACTCCTGTAACTTGGTCTTAAGTTCATTAAGTTCCACAGGTGCCATCTTATACGTAGGAATAAATATAGGAGCAATACCTGGAACAAGGTCAATAGTGAACTTTGTTTCCCTATCTGGGGGTAAACCCAATAATTCAGTAAGGAACACATCCAGAAAATCCCTAACAACAGGAATATTCTGAATTATTTGTTCATTTCGAGTATCCGTCACATAGGCCAGATAAGCCTCACATCCACCTTGAATCAATCTTAAAGCACTCAATGAGGAAATTAATCTGGTTGGTACTGCTTGACTAACACCTCGAATTCAATAATCACCTCCTTAGTGTAGCAGTTCATCACAACCCTATGTACAGTAAACTAGTCCATACCCAAAATAAGGTCTATTTCTTTCAACTGCAATACTATCAGATCGGCTTTCAATTCTGCTTGATCAATGTGAATAATACTCTCTTTACACACTTCTCCAATCACTGTAGTACTACCTACTAGTGTACTCACCTATAAGTCACATTTCAACATCTCTCCCTCACAATACAGTTCAGATGCCAAATACGGTGTGATAAATGAATATATAGATCTTGGATCTAACAATGCAAATGCCTCAAAATTAAAGACATGTAACACACCCGTAACAACATCTGGGGAGTTCTGTGCCTCCTGTCTGGTGATAGCATAGATCCTTGCCTGGGACTGTAGTTGGTTACTTCGCACCTCAGTCCTGACACTAGGACCTATTTAACTTGTTCTACCTCTACCTCTGCCGCTCTGTCCTGCTCCACTAGCTCTACTTTGTGGGACAGTCATCTCAGTCACTGATCCCCCTCTCACTCCAGACTGTGGTCCCAAAGTCAAGGGACAGTCTCTAATATGATGCTCAAAAGAGCCACAACAAAAACAAGCTCCCAATATCTTCAAACACTCTCCGCCATGTTTCTTTCCATATTGCTCATAACTAGGCATCTATTGTGTTTGCCCTCCAAACACTGGACCTCTACTACTACCATTATGAACAAAATTACCTTTTAGTTTAAACGCTGACTGTCTCGATCTAGTCTGTGACTAAAATGATCTATTATGGTATTTACTGAATCTCTTACCATAATCAACTTGAGACTTACCATGTCTCTTCATTCTGAACTCCTGCCTATACTCTCCTTGTCCATTTTTTAATAACTATTCAATTTGGGAGGCAGATCTCAACTCAATAAAACTACTGAAATTAGTGATAGCCAACCTCGTTCTAATTTCCATATTCAATCCATCCTCAAACTGCTTACATTTATCCTCCTCTGTCGAAATCAAAGCAGTAGCATATCCCATTAATTCATTAAATCGCACCTCATACTCGGCTACAGTTAGATTGCCCTATTCAGATCTAGAAATTCCTTTATCTTCCTATCCAAATAGATCTTCGGCATAAACTTCTCCTTAAAAACCTTTAGAAAATCTTCCCATGACAATCTACAAGGTCGAGCGGAACTGCCGAGAACAGTTTTCCACTACTACTAAGTCGAACCTTGAGTAGGAGACAGCATAATCAATCTTCTCATCAGACTTGCAGTCCATCTAATTAAACACTTGTTCCGTTCTTTCCAACAAACATTCTACCTCTATAGGGTCTATACTTCCATAGAAGTTTACAGCCCCTACTTCCTAAGTTTATCATACCTCCTCTCTCTCCTCTCAGGAATTCTCAGAGACATTTGTTCAAACTGAGGTACTGGAGACTCTCTATTGGCTCCTACAGACTCAAGGTCAGCTGACCTTGTGACTTGATCTCCTGTAGCAGATGACTTATAACAAATAATAAGTGTGATCACTATAGGAGTCTCTCACTATATATCATATCTATATGTTCTTATTTTTCCCTATGAATGCCAAACCATGCTCTGATACCAAAAATGTAACGCAACACTACCATAGAGCATATGCCCAAACATCCAGAGGACATTCAAGAACATACCCTATGAAAATGGCATGTTAGAGTAATTACATTAACTTATTATGGCATCATACAAAATATGAGTAGACATAAAATCAACTTTCTCCATTTCATTCCCAAAATGAAAATTATTCACATTGTCATTACATTTCATAATCCATGTTTATACATAACATAACATTTAGGAGTTTAAATTTTTATACAAAAGTTCAACATGAAAGGAGAAGCTAAACAAAAGTATTCTATCTAGACTTTGCAGTTATCAACTAACCGGACCTTTGAGCCATTCTTGTTTCCAAAATTGACAGTACCCTAAGCACAGAATTTGCTTTTGAGTCAGATGTGGCATTACCGATCTTAACAGCATCCTTCGAAGATGAATAGGCTTCTAGTTTGCCCTAGAAGCTAAGTCTCCCACGTACCTGAAAATCAACGTTGCAATTTTGATGAGTTTGCAAACTCAGTGAGTGAACCATCATCGATGTGCTCACTCATGTCAGAACACAAATATCACAAGTATAAACCAAATTCAATATATACCTCATATCTCAACATTACATCATAAACTTCAGATATTTCATATATTCATTTCAGAATAATTCGATCACTTATCTCAATCATTCATATCATCGACATGTATACAAACATTGCATATCTCTATATGAACACAATACAGAAATACTTTGCAATCTTTCACATGATACATGTAAAAATATATATAAATGCAAATGCACATGTAACTCCATTCATTTTTGCTTTGTTGTAACCGAGCACCTATTTACTGTCCCGTAACCGTTATGGATATTGAGCTCATTTTATTTACTGTCCCATACCCATTTTGGATGCTGGGCTCATAAATAACTAAGCCTGTGGCTCTTTGTGCACTTTTATGAGCGTTAAGCTCTTTTTCAAACTGGTCACTCTGGTCACAACTCCTTTATCTAATCATACATAGTAATGTGATGGAATGCATCAACTCACATAGTATGTTATCAATCACTTTCAATAAATGTGCACAGTCGTTCATCATATTCATCGAATCTGAGTCGGACATTCAACATTTAGTTGAGTACACATATTTTTCCATATTCACATACAATTAGAAGGCACTCCCAATACAATCTCGAATATCAAACTCCTCGGACTATCAATGTTCGGAATTATCACGATCATATCAATAATAGCTCAATAATTGAAATTTAGACAGAACAAATTAGTCCTAGTGAGAAACAATCTAGGTTAATTCACAGTACGCTTCAGATAAGCTATTGACTTGTTGACCCGGCAATGTCTGGATGTTGACGTTCGACTTGTGCTTCTTTAATCATGTAATACATACATATTTTACAAATTACTAAGTTGATCAATCATATAAGTATTCAATCACGCCTAAGTGTACGTCTCATATTCAATGCATGCTCAATTGACTTTCTTGGTTATGTATACTTAAATCACATATCTTAACCATTCATCCATCATAACTTTCATATAACTAGATTGCAATGAGATTTATACCTTATGTATACTTAATTAGCCCAAATTTATCAATCATACATTCACCAATCCTTTTATAACATTATGTAATCACACAATATCTCAATTCTCATTCATTCATTCATATGCGTTATTCATATCCTTTAGATCACATTTGTATTCATAAGAAGACCTTCATTCCTTTAAAACTCATAAATTCTAAAGTTTAGACATTGATATCAATAATCCTTTCCTTAAGTTATAACATTAATTAACAACCTAATCTTGTCAAACCTTTTACCAATTAATCAAGCATCAAACCAAGTTCATTTTAAGCCTCAATCAAGTCCATATGCACCAAAATAAAGTAACTTATCTTTAGTTAATTCAATATCACACAAAACAAATTTTCTTTACTTCAAGGCATTGCCCACGATCATGTAGGCCTTCCTACGATCGTGGTATGAGTGAACTGAAAGTTCACCATCCATTTCCTTCAATTCTTGTCCAGATTTTAACATCTTTATACCAAAGTCAAAACATCCTCTTAATAGTCCATTAATTATACTCCAATTCCTCATCCACTTCATCTCCCAATCCAACTCAAATTATTTAATTAATAAATTATAAGCTATTTTCTTTCATGCATCAGAACAAAATAGAAACTATTATTTATTATCATACATCTAGTCCTAGTTCTTTCCCATCTCAAGAACACAACAATAGCAACTTTCTTTGACAAAAAGTTATCTTTACTTTACTTCATAACCCAATCTAATTCATCTATATAACAACTTATAACCCACGTTTTTATACATCAAGAACAAAGCATAAGAGTATCCAAGTTCATCCAACATATTCCAACACACTTCATCATCAACATCATATACAATCTATCCTAATTCAATCATCATAATATTTCTATTAAAACATGCCATAAAGATAATATTTCTACTTACTATTTAATCCTAATTCAATCATCATATACCCCAGAATATGTCAATTGAGTTCATATACTATCCTTGCAATGTGTACGAAATCATAATTCATGCGTGTATGCTAATGATACACATGTGAATGAAATGCATTTCCTAAATTCTCAATGATATTACTCATATGTAATAGTCTAAGGTTCTAACCCTTAGTATAGAAAACAGACTATTACAGTAAGTAATTGTACTAAACATAACTATAGAAGAAATAATATTACATTACATAATATCTCATATTGTATTTTCCTCCTCACATAAATTCATAGTCTCATCAAATTTTTGTTATGAAGGTATTCACTAGAGAATCTCATTCCCTATAGATAACCGAAAATTTAAAACTCACTATAACGATCTCATCGAAGTGCCTTAGCATTCTCAATGTTTAACTTCTACTTAGATTTAAAAAAATTAAATTTTTCAAAATTTTAAATCTTCATTTCATTTAATACGTATGACTATATCATATAAAGTCATTAGTAATATAATAAAATATAAATATTATCCTTTTATGAATTGTTACTCCATCCAATACATCACATGTGTAAATTTAACAATTTAATACCATCATCGTCCTTTCACTGAAGGTTGATTTGGTTATTCTTTAACTTGACAAATTTCGTACGATTCATAATCAAAATGATACACATATCCTTACATGTGACTTTATGATTCTCGTTATATTGATTTAACCAATATGCATAAAAGGATAGTCTCGGTTATGCAACCTTTTATTCTTGCCATTTATTTTAAGCATAAGTCTCCTTTGATCCAACATATACAAACTATTTGCATAAACTTAGATCAACTATGTTAGGCCCCGTTTCCGAAGCCTAACTTCTCATACATGATTATTCATGCTTGCTCTGATACCAACCCTGTTAGGCCCCGTTTCCCAGAGCCTAAC
>JANQAP020502777.1:0-15111 GCA_026874005.2 Erythroxylum coriaceum | reverse complement strand
CAACAGTTGGCAAATTCATCAAGCAGAACATGCACGTGCATATTTCATTATCCAAATCTTTAAAATAACAGAATCATTACCAGTCGCTTTAAGTAGGAAAGTAACAGAAAGCACGGGCAGCCATACCAGAAACAAGTTATGTAGTTAGGAATCTCTTGCTTGAAAGCTCATCCAACACTAATGGAACATAAAACCCCTTAGCATCTGAGAGCCGATTACGAATCAGACCATGGAGATTGCACAGAGTGTTTATTAGAAAGAACTAAGACCGCTATAAACTACAGAAAAGTTAAGAGCTCCACAAAAGGATATATATATACAAAAAACTGCTAGTCATACCTTATCAACTCAATGTAAAGTTTCTTCCCCTTGAGTTGAGCAACCCAATTCTTCATAACATCAACAGAGCTTATTCTGGGAATTCTACATTTAAGGCCATCAGCGTGAGATGAAAGTTCAACAGTAACGTCTCCTTTCTCTTTTTCTGATAAGTCTTCAGACATGTTAGCAGTTACCTCTCTGCGACCTCTTTCGCGTTCCCGATTACGTTTACCTTTATGATAAGGTTCCTCTCCTTCAACCTGAAGACAGAAAACAACTAAAGTTGAAGACAGAAAAACGAAAAAGTAGATAATACACAATGAGAATGTGGTGCTCGTTTCAAACGTGTACAAAGCGTCTCTGTCTTTTATAACCAATTCTGTTCATTATTCATGAGAAAGAATTAACATGAAAATAGCAATGTGAATTGGACAGACAAGCTTCTTCTTGCTAGCCAAATTCTAAATTCTCCAGCACATATTCTCTAATCTGGTGTGTCTCTCCTTAGTAGTCCTCATGCATGCTGCCTGCAGATCAAATATCACAAAAATATTCAAAAAAGAAATGAGAAGGAAGTGAATAGATAGTGTGTACCCGAAGCCAGGACCGGTGAAGATCACTCTCATCGAAGCCGGTGATGACCTCTTCCATGAAGTAGCGAGTAGGACTGAAACGGCCCCTCTCTCTGAGCAATAGTGATGGCTTCGTCTCCTCGATTCCTTAATCCACATCCAGGATGGCTTCCAAGTAACCGTTGATCCAGTCGTTTCCCGCCATTTCTCTCTCTCTCTCAAATTGTAATGTATATTGTATTCCAAGGAGGAAGAGACGCCAAAATGAAATAAAATGAAAGCGATTGTTATGGAAAGTTTTAGAAGGTGCGCACGTTTCTGATGTCAGTCCAGTGTTTTTTTTTTGTTTTGGTGAAATGTCAATCCAATCTTGATTGAAATGAGATGAGAGTGAGAGAAGCAGGTGAGTGTGACTGCAATTTATCTGGAAAACTATCTTGCTCTTTCCAATTTAATACAACTATATTTTAATTGTTTTTCGTAAATTAGATTTTAACTTCAGTTTACTTTTTGTTTCTAATTTTTCCAACCAAGTTTATTTATAAGAAATTTAGTTCTAAGTTGGAGTTTGACTTCACAAATTTATTCATATATAAATATAAAAGACTAAAATTGGTCTCAATATATATATATATTATCAACTATTTGCTACATCCAAAGTACTTAAGTAGTAAACCACATTTACCAATAATAAAAAGCTGATTTTCTTTTTAAATAAAATTCAAATTCATGTTGTTATGTTGGGTGGATGGATGCATATGTTTTGAATTCGTAAGGCCATATACAATCTTCTAGAATTTTGACAAAACTTCGTTTGGATCTTTAAATTGTAGATTTCTTGAGAATTCTCTTCTCATTTTCTAAAAACATATAACATTAAATAATTTCATTTTATTTGTACATTTGCTAATTGTTAAGACAAATCTCACGTGAAGCTATAAATTCAAAGGATACGTGTAAGATATCCAAATAAAATGAAATCATTTAATTCATTAGAAGTTTTAGACTCTTTTTTAGTATATTTTTAGACAAATTTTGCCGTCTTAAAGAAATGTCTAAAAACTCTATCAATTCTTAGATTATTTAAGACAATTATTAGATGCGTCTAAGTATAAGCGTCTAAAAACTCTTTATTTTGTTGTAGTGTTTGCAAGTTATGCAATAATTATAAATATACAATTACAATAAATTATGATAAATTTATATTATAACTGCAAATCATAAAGACATAATTACCATAAATCACAATAAAATTGAATCAAAACTATGAAATTATAACCATAAATATAATTATAATATGCAATGAATAATATTAATTACTATTTAAGCTAAAAGTATATTTTAAACTCCAAAGTTTACAATAAAATATAACTTAGAACTTTAAAGTTTCAAAGTATTTAAATTCCATTACAATGTTTTCAAAACATTTAAAACAGACCCCGAATAGATAAAAATTTTAAAAGAGCTAGTTATCTGTCAATTAAATATCATGTTAATACTGACATGACATTATTTTTATATTTTTAAATAAAAATATAATACTGTCACATAATTTTTAAATTTAGTCAGAAAATGGACCCCTAGTATTACGTGATAGTGAGACTCATTTTTATAAATTTTTAGCATTCAATCTTACTTGTCACGTGAAAGTGAAATCCACTTTTATAGATATCTGACTATAAATTACAATTACTAACTAGTAGTAGTATCTGTCTTATGGTTAAAAAATAAAAAATGATGTAACGTTAATATTAACATAACATTTAATTAATAAAGAGTTAACCTGTTAAATTTTTTATCTACTTATGATTTGTTATAAACATTTTAAAAATATTAAGGTTTAATTTGAATATTTCATAACGTTATAATATGTTTTATATTGTGTTATAAACATTGCAATAATGTAACATGTGTCCTTTATGGCTTAATAATTTAAAATTGTTATTGTGATCTACTCCATAGGCATCATCTCAGCGTTGTCTCATTTTAAATCCTGTCTGCTACCATATAGAGTTTGGAAATTTTAAGTCGAAAGTATAGTTTTGCAGTTTGTACATGATTTGACGGTGGAGTTAAGTAGATCCAACAGTTTTTGAAAATTGGCAATTATATTAGAGATTTTATTCCTCACAAATAAAAATGTTAAACTCAGCCCGACTTGTTTTTAGTCTAGATTGATTGAGCTACGGGCAAGGCTCGTGACTCGCTGTTACTTTTAAAACGACATCATTTTAAAATTTTTAATTTAAATAATAAATGATTGGCCGAGAAGGGTTAACCTGTAGCCCGTCAGGCTATAGTCTTAATCGGGATGAGTTAGCCTGTGGCCGAGCCAGGCCGCAGGTTGACCTATCTTGACCCATTGGGGTACGGGCCACCATGGCTAAGGGACCCGGGCCATTGACATTATATAACAAATATATAAATTTAATGGTTTTGTAAGATTAAATATATTATTATTAACACAACAGTGTATATACAATATTAGTCATTTAACTAATTTATAATATTAAATTATGTACCTTTCAAAAAAAATTATTAAATTATGTTTATTTTATTAGTATTTAAATATTTAAGTATTAATATTAATAAATATTTATATTTATTTAAAAGTACAGAAATGAAATTGAATGCATCTTTTACAGTTAACACAATGCTTTTGAGTTTTGATAACTCCATATTATTTCTGTAGATTCTCTATCGAGTGAATCGCTCACTTTCGTTTCTCCGGCGACGATCTATTTCAATTAATCTCCCATCAGGTAAACCCTAACCCTAACCTAACTCAACCCTGTCGATTTATGCATGTAAACGTAAGAAGCTATAAGCTTTACTCCGGAAGATTGAAGAGAATATAGTGTAGTTCTTCTTTCTCTACTATGATTCTTTTAGGGTTCTAATTACTCTTGACCGTAGAAAATCGAATATGGATCACCATGAAGACGAGTGCCGCGTTGGAGGCGAATCCCAAAGTAAGCAAGACGATGAGGTGAGCCTGTTTCCTCGAGGTTTTGCGCCTAGTGATTTTTACTAAGGCGGTTGTG
Source organism: Erythroxylum coriaceum (assembly GCA_026874005.2). Classification (NCBI taxonomy): domain Eukaryota; kingdom Viridiplantae; phylum Streptophyta; class Magnoliopsida; order Malpighiales; family Erythroxylaceae; genus Erythroxylum; species Erythroxylum coriaceum. The sequence continues at coordinate 11,174 of JANQAP020502777.1, read as the reverse complement.
GTATTTATGCGCTTTCAAACAGGAATTCTTTTGATTGTAACTCTGAATATGAATTTTACTCTAAAAAAGTTTCGTTCCGGTTTTCGTTTTTCAGGAAGCCACTGCTCGACTTGAGGAAATTAAGAAATCTATGGAGGCAAAAGTGTCTCTTCGTCAGAGTAACTTGAATCCTGAAAGACCTGGTTAGTTGCTTTGCAAGAATTTGAGGATGGAATTTATTTTAATTGACTTCATTGCATGTAATGAATGAAATTGATCAGAAATGTAAAATTTATGAACCTTGATTAGAAGATAAAGTAGCAAACGTGCAATATTTTGCCCATGATTCAAGGAGAACAGAAATCGATGAAGTTAATCGTGTTATAAATCAAATAATTTGCTACGTATTCTGTTCTTGGACTATCCTTGATAGGCTAATCCTGCTTCATTTGTTTCTTTTTTGTTAAATATCAAGTTAGTCTGTCTTTTAAGTATGTTTGAGGCTGCATTCTATGTTGCTTATGTTTTAGGCTTTTAATATATTACTGTCACGTTGACTTTAATGTAATTATCACCCGTCAGATGCAGGGTTTCTCCGGACATTGGATTCTAGCATCAAACGTAATACTGCAGTTATCAAAAAGTTAAAGCAGATAAATGAAGAACAGAGGGAAGGGCTGATGGATGAGTTGCGAAGTGTGAATCTTAGCAAATTCGTTAGTGAGGCTGTGACAGCTATATGTGATGCAAAGCTTAAAACATCTGACATACAAGCAGCTGTTCAGGTAGCCTGTTTATTCAGTCATTGGCATAATACTCGCTGGTGCTTGTTCCATGTTATTAAGTCGGGCTAAAATGCACATGCTAAAGTTGTTAAAATGCAATCTGATCTTTACTTTTCAAACTGTTTTGGCTCTTCGTACAGTGTGTGGAAGTATTCTAGTCTTGTTATATGTTGAAGATCACATTCTCGCATGGACAATAATACATAACGCTGCAGTTATACATTCTCTTTTTTTAATGCTTTGCCCTGACACTTATGTTCATCGTCCTCAGATCTGTTCCTTACTTCATCAGAGATACAAGGACTTCTCACCAAGCTTGGTACAAGGGCTTTTGAAGATCTTTTTTCCTGGAAAAACTGGTGAAGACTTGGATGGGGATAAGAATTCAAAGGCTATGAAAAAGCGGAGCACCTTGAAATTGCTTGTAGAACTTTATTTCGTTGGAGTTATAGAGGATGGCAGTATTTTCATCAATATAATTAAGGATCTCACTAGCTTAGAACATTTAAAGGACCGGGATAGTACACAAACAAATTTGACTCTCCTTGCTAGTTTTGCTCGACAAGGGAGAGTCTTTCTGGGATTGCCACACTCCGGACAAGAAATTTATGAAGAGGTGCCAAAAATCTGCTCTCTCTGTCTCTCTGTCATATGTCATTTTGTAGTTATTTGGGCAGTTGGACTAGGATCTGGAACTGGTTATTTCTTTTCATTAAGAACTAACTTGTTCTTGCTTTAGTGCCTTGATTAAAGTGATAATGTGTGGGATGTTTATCAGCACTTATTATTTATGTCAATTGCTGTTATTTTTCTTTTGCTAAGACACTTTATTCTCCTTCTGATTACTTGCCAATATGGGTCTGAATGATCACCTACTAACCTAGTGATGTCTGGTTGCAGTTTTTTAAAAGCCTCAATGTCACATCTGATCAGAAGAAGATTTTCAGAAAAGCTTTTCACACATATTACGATGCTGTAGCAGAGCTGCTTCAATCTGAACATACTGTAAGAGTTACACTCCTTTCGACCTTAGAACTATATACTGCTTTAACCCAGGACACTAGATTATGAGTTTATCTTATACTCACCTTATTTCTTAATAGTCACTTCGTCAAATGGAGCATGAAAATGCAAAGATTTTGAATGCTAAAGGGGAACTCAGTGATGAAAATGCTGTAGCATATGAGAAGTTGCGGAAGTCTTATGACCACTTATATCGCAATGTTTCATCGTACGTTTTCTACAATTGCTTCTTTTTTTGGGATCTTATCCATGTTGATGAGTTACCATCCATAAGTTTGATAATATATGTGTTTGTAGAGCAGTTGCTCTTGCTTTCACACTCAATATTTTGGATAGGGAAATAGATTATACTTGAGTATACTTGATAGAGAAATTTTAGCTGGCATCGGCAATTTTTTCTTTGATTTATATAATATACATAAACTTTTTGTTATCAGTTTGGCAGAAGCGCTTGATATGCAGCCCCCAGTGATGCCAGAGGATAGTCACACGACTAGGTTGACTTCAGGTGAAGATGCATCCCTGCCTGCTGCTGGGAAAGATTCTTCTGTTCTGGAGGCTTTGTGGGATGATGAAGATACCAGAGCCTTCTATGAATGCTTACCAGATCTCAGGTTTGTCAGTGCTGGATAATAGCATTTGAATGAAAGTAAATCAAAGACCTGTTAATTATTATTTACGAAAAATGCCTCATCATTTAATATGACTTGTTCATTGTTCTTGGATCTTGGTGAAACTTTGGTGCGAATTTAGAAAACATGCTAAATTTTCCTTCCAGAGCATTTGTTCCAGCTGTGCTATTGGGAGAAGCTGAACCCAAAGTAAGCGAGCAGTCAGCAAAGACTCAAGAGCCACCAACTGTGAGTAAATGTTCAGTTATCTAACAGAATTTACTTACTCCGTAAACAGATAAAGTTGCTGTATTTGTGTTTTATGCTGACGTTGTGCATCACTTTTGTTCAAGGAATCGGCACCTGGATTGGAACTAGGCCAACCTAACGATACATCAGAGGTTGCGGAAGAATCTGGTGCTGTGCAGGAAGGAAAGCCAATAGAGAAAGGGAAGGATAAGGAAGAAAAAGATAAAGAAAAGGCCAAAGATCCAGAAAAAGAGAAAGTGAAAGAAAAAGATATGGATAGAAAAGGAGAAAATGAGAAAGATAAACTTAAAGGTGTTGAAGGGACAAATTTGGATGCTCTACTGCAGAGGCTTCCTAGTTGTGTTAGCCGTGACCTAATTGATCAATTGACAGTAATCATACTTTTGCAGTTTGTCGTTTCACTCGTTCATTTTAGCAATTCCACACCTTATGTGATGTGCAGATCTTATGTTTATGAATCTTCAATTTCTTTTCTTTTTTCAGGTTGAGTTTTGCTATTTAAATTCAAAGTCAAACCGGAAAAAGCTTGTGAGGGCATTATTTAATGTGCCTAGGACATCTCTGGAGCTGTTGCCTTACTACTCACGGATGGTTGCTACCTTATCAACTTGTATGAGAGATGTATCTTCTATGCTCTTACAGATGTTGGAGGAAGAATTTAATTTTCTGATAAACAAAAAGGTCTGCTTAGTGATTTCATATAATTTTTTTAGAAGAAAGGGGCAGTTGGTTAATGATATTAGATCTTGTTGCTTGCGTAGTCATTTTAAGCTTGTCAAGAATTTTAACTTGTCAATTAAATCTTTCTGCAGGATCAGATGAATATTGAAACAAAAATCAGGAATATTAGATTTATTGGAGAACTGTGCAAGTTTAGACTTGCACCTCCTGTTCTTGTATTTAGTTGTTTGAAGGTACATTTCTAATCACTTCCTGATTTTATATTTTAATTCTAAAAATTTTGAGTTGTTTAGGTGTTCGGTAATTAATCACTTAATCTTTGTCATGACTAAATGAAGATGACTTCATAATCAATGTGCATCTTCGTGCATTAGCCAGACAAAAGTTCCTTGTAAATTCTGGCGCTGATATACTTCTTTTTGTTCCTACATCTTGCTGTTTAACATCAGATTTGTTGATCACTTCTGCTTGGTTATGTTGCTTTGAAGTTATCTATGTGCCTTCATACTTATATTCTAGTTTAGTAAGGCAGAACATTGATGGAAATCAGGTGACACATCACATCAATTCATTTTCACTACTCATTTGCTTTCATTAGATCTCACACTTAATGTTTTGTTTGTGAATGGAATATATGATCAGCAAGGGATATGTAATATTTTGTAGTTATGTAAGGTGCTTCATCAAGGACTGTGCATTTGACAGATAGATTTATGTATTCTCTCTTACAGGCTTGTTTAGATGACTTCACTCATCATAACATTGACGTTGCTTGCAATCTTCTGGAGACATGTGGCCGGTTTCTGTATCGATCTCCTGAAACTACTGTCCGAATGGCTAACATGCTGGAGATACTAATGCGCTTAAAAAATGTCAAAAATCTGGATCCCCGGCTTAGCACTCTTGTAGAAAATGCTTATTATCTGTGCAAACCACCTGAAAGATCTGCACGAGTTTCTAAAGTTCGTCCTCCACTGTATCAGGTGTTGATCGATTCAGAGCGTGTTCTATACTTCCATTTTTTAAATATTGGGTGTATTAATCATTGTTTTGTGATCATGGATGCAGTATATAAGAAGGTTGCTATTCTCAGATCTGGATAAATCTTCTATTGAGCATGTGTTGAGACAGCTTCGTAAATTACCATGGAGTGAATGTGAGGCGTACCTTCTAAAGTGTTTTATGAAGGTTCACAAGGGAAAGTATGGTCAAATTCACTTGCTTGCTTCTCTCACAGCTGGTTTAAGTCATTATCATGATGAATTTGCAGTTGCAGTTGTTGATGAGGTTTGTGTTTTATTCCTCCAGCAAATAGGAATCTGTGGTTGCTCCTAACTCATCTTAATCATAAAACTTATTTGGGACCTATTTGAACTGCAAGCGCGGTTCTCCTTCTGCTGTGTATTCATATTACCCTCCTTCTAAAACCAACCTTATTTGACTAATTAGCTTCCATTGATTCTCAAGAAAAATTTCTTGATTCGTATTTTGACTTTTGAACCTTATATTTGGGGAGCCTTTGTGGTTGGTCTACAAGCCCCAACAAAAATTGTTGTGTAATCTGTTATCTTGATTATCTAGCCTCAACGGATCAGATAACACAAATGGCTTCATCAGTCACATATTTTGATGCCCATGCTTTGGATATGCCTATGGTGGATTTTCTACTGAGCTTTGTCTCTTTTTATTTTGGATTTCAGGTTCTGGAGGAGATTAGGCTTGGGCTGGAATTGAATGACTATGGGATGCAGCAAAGGCGCATTGCCCATATGCGTTTCTTGGGAGAGCTGTACAACTATGAACATGTGGATTCATCTGTAATATTTGAGACACTCTACTTAGTTCTTGTCTTTGGCCATGAAACACCAGAGGTATAGATCTCCATTTCTCTTATTTTCTTTACCACTGGTTACGCATGTTTCTTAATGATTCATCATAACTCTATTTGTGAAGGAAGGGAATAACAGAACTAAATCAAAAAACTCATCTGTTTCCGTCTTGTTGATCACATTTTTTATGTTTTTATCTTTTTTATTCCATCAATCCCATTTTGATATTTAAATATGATTCTCATTTTGGAAATTATGGTAGATAAGAAACGATTAATTTAAACTTTGGCAGCATAATGCCTCTGGTTGGTAACTTGTGTTGAATTAATTTTTAAATGTTGAAAGGTTAACTTCTTGTCCTTCTGTGACTAGGTTTTTTTTTTATCACAGTCATGAATGATCCCATAGCCGAATTATTTATACAATACAAAGTATGAAATTATGGGTTTTTGCTTTTTCATGTTGTTAGCAAGATGAGTTGGATCCACCAGAAGATTGCTTCCGCATCAGAATGGTTATTACTCTACTTGAAACATGTGGACACTACTTTGACCGAGGTTCTTCAAAGAGGAAACTTGATCGATTTTTGATACACTTCCAGAGATATATTCTCAGCAAAGGTGCACTACCCTTGGACATTGAATTCGACTTGCAGGTCAGTTATGCAAATTCCAAACAATCCTGTTAATACTTAATAGCTCCATACCATGTTTTTCTTTTGAATTCAAAAACTAGCTCTTCAAAAAAACAAACAAAGAGTCTCGATGCTTCTGGATCTTTTATTGTCAGTTTAAGTCCAAGGGGTTTCAGTTGACAACTTCTCAACTACTTTCAACATGGAAAATCTTCTTACAGTTTTCTCTCTTTCTGTATGCGTATTTAATCTGAAATGTAACTTTTATGTTATTTATTTGAATTTACTCACAAGATGTAGTGTTTTCAGGACTTGTTTGCAGATTTACGCCCTAATATGCTTCGATACACATCCACCGAAGAGGCAAATGCAGCTCTTGTAGAACTTGAGGAGAACGAGCTTAGTGTTTCAACTGAGAAGACGTATAGTGAAAAGCATTCCGAGTCTGAGAAACGTTCAAGGACTATTAGGTCTGGCACCAGTAATGGACAAAGAACCATGAACACGAATGACGAGAATGGTGGGCTGCATGAGGACGTGGGTGAGAGTGACTCTGATTCAGGCAGTGGCACCATTGACCAGGGCGGTCATGAGGAAGAAGAGTTGGATGAAGAGATTCATGAGGATGGATCAGACACAGAAGAGGATGATGATGATGGTGATGGACCTGCTTCTGATGATGATGATGAAGTCCGCATAAGGCAAAAAGTAACAGAAGTAGATCCTCTTGAAGCAGCCAATTTTGAGCAGGAGCTGAGAGCTGTTGTTCAGGCAAGTTTTTTTATTGTTGTCTATATTCATAATTGATGTTCGTGCTGTGTTATTGCTACCGTTTTCTATTTCCATTTCGTGGCTCATTATTGGTCTATTCTACAATGCTTTGGTAAATTCATTCTCAAACTCGGCAACAAGTGCTTGCCTATACCTTTCTAAGGATCTGCTCACACCTTATTAAAAATTTGATGATTTTGCGACATATTTTGTGCAGGAAAGCGTGGAGCAGCGAAGGCAAGAGCTTCGAGGTCGACCTGCATTGCATATGGTAATACCTATTACCTTGTTTGAGGGTTCCACCCGGGATCATCATGGAAGAGGGTTTGGAGGTGAAAGTGGTGACGAGGCAATGGATGAAGAGGCTGGGGGAAACAAGGAGGTTCAGGTGAAAGTACTTGTAAAGCGAGGCAACAAACAACAGACAAAACAGATGTACATTCCTAGTGATTGCTCTCTCATACAGAGCACCAAGCAGAAAGAAGCAGCTGAGTTTGAAGAGAAACAAGACATTAAGAGGCTGGTATTGGAGTATAATGATAGAGAAGAGGAAGAGATTAATGGGTTGGGAACACAAGTGCAAAATTGGATACCCAGTGGTAATAACAGAGGTGGTGGCAGACACAGTACATGGGAAGGAAGCAGTGGAAGAGGTGCTGGATCACGTCATCGGCATCAACATCATTCTGGCAGTGGAATCTATCATGGTAGAAGAAGGTGATGTGTTGGCAGTTAAACATAATGACTCAGCTTTCCGGCAATTCTTTTGTAACTGCAGTGGTTCTACAATTCAAACTGGATCTTTGTCCATCAGGAAATGCTGAGAACGGTTTCATTTCAAAATTGTGTAGCACAAGTTCTCCCCCTGTTATATAATTGGTGCTAATATAATACCTTCAACACTGAAATTTATCATCCTTTGGCGAGTTTAAAGTCATGCATCGAGTTGCAAAGAATCAATGCCCCTTATGGGGTACGATACTCTTATGTTCATAGGCTTAGCAAGGTCAACATTTTGAGTTGATTCAAGAGAGTTATCAGGTAGAACATACTTGCAATGGAGGTATGTGGTTGATACAATATTGCATTGGTGATTCTATATGCCAGGGGTTTAGTAATGTTCTAACTTTTTTATTCTGAATAGTGCAAATGTCTCTTGTCTGTACATATTTACATCGTTGAATTGTTAGTATCAATAATTTCATGTTATATATTTGTTAGTTGCGTAGTAGATGAATTGCTCTATGGTGATGGACAGAGTATATCTTTTGTTCTATATATACCTAATCAAGAATAACACACAACTTCAGAACCTATTCATGAGTCGACAATGGCTTTTGATTATTCCTGTCTTCATTTCAGCCAGAATAATTAGATACCTTTTGGTTCCTGTAATAGGATTGAACTGTGCTTAGTGTGCCACTTCCTCTACAGTGATGAATGGTGGGCATTATTTAATTGCATAGCATTTCTTAGTAGGGTAGGCTTTTGATATGTTCAGTAGTCTTCACCTTTTAGGAATATAAAATATAATCTAGTATGTCCAGTTCATATGATCTAGACAAGAAAAAGGGAAAAATATTCCATGAAGTGGAACTTAAAATGTTGCCTTATAGAGGAATCTGTGGTGACTTGTCCTTGGCATTCAAGTTTTTCATTGTTCAATTGGAACATAAGATTTGCTTTACAAAAGTTGGCATATTTACCTATTTTGGAATTCGGTTCTCTACAGTCGTCGGTGCCCTTGCAGAAATCAATCTCTTTTTCCAATGCCAAGTCTAAGAATTGTATGCCATTTGTGGTACATGTGGGATCTACAAACGTTTCCATTTTAGGCAGAAACATGAGTCCTCTCCCTTGGTTTTGTTCATAACCTGGTTATATATTGTTTGTTCCAAAAGTGTCTATATATTTATATACTTAGTGTCAGAGTATGTTTGCTTCGTATACAAAATTATGAGGTCTGAACTTTGGGTAAATCTGAAATTTGGACTCTTTCTACGAAGAAAAGTCATTCAAATAACACACAATCTCTTTGTTCTTCCAATAATATAAATATGTGTGTGTGCGCGCACGTACACACACATACATATATACACTTTAAAAAGTTTTATCATCGAGTTAGTTTGATTCAAACTAATTATTGTAAGACGGTACAATTTTAGTCCAAAGTTTGGTCAAATAAGATGTTTAAAATAATATTGTTTTAAGAATTTTTTAAAAATAATGCTCTTTTAATCTTAAATTTTTCGAAATTATACGAGTTTTGTCAACGAGTTATTTGAGTTGTCTTAATTATTATAAGACAGTATGAATTTAGTTTGAAGTTTTAGACCGTCACCCAAAATAATACTCATCAAATTTTCTGTTCTAATTACTCTGTTTTGATTTTGTCCTATTAAATTTTATTCATACATTTATGTGGGATCTATGTAAATATGTGGATGAGATTTAATAAAACATACTAGGAATATCAGAATCGAAACAGAAGATCTGATCCTAAATAATATTGTTTTAAGAATTTTTTCAAATGATTTTATTTTCATCTTAAGTTTATAAAAGTTTTATTAAAGTGAGGTCGTTTTAAAAAATTAAAATCATTGTCGGTAAGAAAAGTAGATCCACAAGTGGACGGTGAGAGATTGAAAAAACGTGCGGAAAATGAATTAGAATGGATAGTTCCGTAAATAAAGTGAACTATAGGATCAAAGAGTGAAGGGTACAAGCTAAGATTTGGGTACGAAAGGAGCTGGAGAGGCCACGACATCCAACTTGCTTATAAACCTCGTATCCTTACCGACAACTTAAACCAATAGATTTCTTTATCCCCAACCAACCAGCCGTCACTCACAACTTTCATTTTTTTAATTAATAATAATATATAATTAAAGTTATAAAAGTAACCCACTTTATATTTAATTACTTTTAATATAGTGTTTGTTCTGTACTTATCTTTTTTTGTGGGACATAAAAATTTATAATTATTGAGATAAGACTTGATGTTGATAGCATAACTATATGACATGTGCAATTGTTAAAGTGTGGTTATTTTTAATTATCCATCACTCAAAGTCTCAAACATCATAACAATGGCTACCTAACAAAATTTAGAGGGATTGTTGTCATAAATATGATATTTTAACATTAAAAAAATCTTTTTATTTAACATTTAATTGTGAAAAGTTTTAGGCTTCAGTGGGAAAATTTAGAATTTAAAAATAAGAGATATAGAAGGCAAATACAGTGTGAGAGTCAGGTGAGGATGATCGATTGTATACAACTTTTCTTTTATATTTTACAAAAAAAATGTTTATTCTATTCGAACCTGTGACATTTCAGTTATAAAAAAATAATCTTACTAGTTGCTATAAGAATCGCTCTTTAAAAAAAGATATGTCTTGATTTATAAATTTTTATACCAAATAATTATTAAAAATTATGTGATTTATAATTCTGTAAAACATAAATACTTAATTATTTTCAAATATGTGATTTCACAAATTGATAATAAGTCTATTATTAAGTTAATTTGAAGTTAAGCTATTATACAAATATTGTCAATTTAGTTCTCAAATTTTTAGAATTAATTGGATATAAAGTTTATTTTCCAATTGAGTAGAGATTTAAGATGATTACCTTATATCATATAAATATATGTTTTTTTAAGTGAATTTTATATAAAGGATTAAAAAAAGGTACTTAAAATTTTTTTTAACGAAGGAACCCGCAACCGTTATCTTTTAAATGTGTACTGGGTAAACCTTTAGATTGACACAATAGTCTGTAAATCACGTCAATAGGGTACTTTACACTAGACAAGTCTTACACAACAGGCTCGATTAAGAGAGCGTAAGTAGGAAAATTCGAACACAGGACTTTTTGGCCCCATGCCCCATGCCAGACGAATTAAAGTTTTCTTTGTCATCTTCCAATTGGAAGCAACCTCTCTACTATTTAGAAGTAAGACTGCATATTACTAGACCTTCTCAAACTCTAGATATAAGTACTGAATATTGTTATTGTTTTTTTTTTTGGCATCTTTCAATATGTAAGTACAACGTATAAAACAAATATATATTAAATATATAGTGTACACTATGTAAGTTTTCATCACCATTAATTAAATTAAAGAAAAAAAATATAGCACTTGTGACCTAAGCAGTGACATAAAATTTTGAAGTTTTAACTTTTTCTCTTTAACTTTTTTTAATGATCTCTTGACTATAATAACTTCATATTTTAGTGCATATAATAACTTTTTAATAAATATAATTTTTTAATTTATTATAACTGATCTTTCACGAGACTTGTTTTAAATAATCATATAAAATTGATATCATTCACATTTAAAAATACAAAATAAATCAATGTAATCAATAAATAAGACTCTCCTCTTTGTAAGAGTTTAGATTTTAGAGAGAGTTATAGTGTATGCAATCTTCTCTTTGTACTTTTACAAAGAGACTATTTTCGTGATTTAAATCTGTGAATTTATGATCAAAAAGGAGTAACTCGTTACTAAGTGATGCATACTATATACTATAGTGCATTTAATAACCCGGGGTACTTAGTTGACTTAGCAATATACAAA
>JANQAP020502042.1:0-15128 GCA_026874005.2 Erythroxylum coriaceum | reverse complement strand
GCTCCCTTATCTTAGGATATGTATCGGAATGACCTACGGGCGTCCCGGTGCGTACCCTAGGGTAATGGGGTGTTACATTAATTGTCCTCTCACTTTGTCCATCTGTTTGAGGATGAAATGCAGTACTGAAGTTCAATTTCATACCTAGAGTTGACTATAAGCTTCTCCAAAATATGGAAGTAAACCTGAGGTCTCGGTCTGATATAATGGACACTGGAACCGCAAGCAACCTCACTACTTTGTTCACAAACCTCCGGGCTAACTTGTAGCACTCCACTCCCACCCGACACATGCCTGTACATGCATCAGATGTTTGAGCACATACCCGATGGAAGCGGTGCGCTAACTCTATCACTTTCACCTATCTCATGGCTTAATTTAAAACATGAATAACACAGTGACTAGAGATCAATTCCTCATTTCATTTCATAAACAAAATGTACATTGTATCATTACAACATCATCCATATATGTACAATATCAAAGATCTATTAGAGTCTTCAGCTCTGTTTACAAAACAAGGTGCATATATGAGGAATTATACAAAAATTTTATCTAAATCCTTCAGTCCCAGTTGACTGACCTTTGATCCATTTCTTCTATCCCAAAAGTAGTACTAAGCTTCTTCTAGAATGTCTTAGTATCTAAGTCACCTCTCTCATACCTGAAAAGTCAACGTTGCAATTTTGATGAGTTTTGCAAACTCAGTGAGTTAACCATCCTTGATGGTTCACTCATATCACATCACAAAACAATTCATATAATCACATAATTGGCATAATTTCATTTATCATCATGTAGCATCACAAAACACTTTGTTCACAATTTTCACATTTCTCATTCAACACAACTCAACAATACATTGCAATCATTCAAAACATACATATCAAATATGTATGCAATGCTCGTGAGACTCACATTCGCTTTTTACGTTGTTATGACTGAGTGCTGTTTTCACTGTCCTTTATCTATTGTGGATATTGGGCTCATTAATAACTGTCCCTTATCCATTGGGGATACAGGGCTCATTATATATAGTGAGCCAGAGGCTCTTACCATGTTATAAGCTTTAAGCTCTTTTATCACTGGCAACTCTGGTCACAACTACCTTTATATTATCATGCATTCATGTAATGAAATGCATCCCATGTATACAGTCAATCAATTGTGCTCAATGTTACACATTCATGTTCACATTCACAATCTCATTCACATTTATCATTGGACTTTAGTCCAACGTTCAACATTTAAGTTGAGAATCACTTATTCAGTCCAATTCACATTCAATGAGCACTTCCAATATATTTTTCATGCATCAAATGTCTCGAACATTTAATGTCCGAAATCAACACATTCAAATCGCTTAATAATTCAATACAGAATCTAAACAAATAATAAATCATTGTGAGACCAACTAGGTTACTCACAGTATGCTCTAAATAGTTTATTGCCTTGATGTCCTAGCAATGTCTCGATGTGGTCGCTTTAAATGCTCTTCTATATCATGCAAACATACACATTTACACATTACTAATTTGCACATTCACATGAATACTCATTCATATACACATGTATATGTGTTATGTATAATGCATGTTCAATGATAATCTCGGGTATATTTCCTTAATTCACATTTCAAGATCATTCTTAATTCAAAGCTCATGTATGTCTAAATTGAACTTAAGTTAACAACTCAATTATTCGAGATTATTTTAAATTCACCATTCAATCATTTACAAAGGTTATTATAGCATTTCTAAGATCACAAAATACTTTATTTATCATTCATATTTACTAATACACAACATTCATCTTCTTTGGATCACATTAGCCTTCAAAGTTTTACTTTTATTCTCATGATATCTCTAAATTTCAGATTTGAATACTTAATGTATAAAAATTCATTATTACTTTATACCCTCAATCCTCATCCTAAACATAACACTCATTTTATCACTTATTCAAGCATCATTCTAGGCTCAATTCAAGTTTCATTCAAGCCTAAATGCTCCACATGAAAGTACCTAACCAATTGCTACTTTAACCCACACATAAAAGAAGCATGTTTGGTGTTTAACCAATTCCCACGATCGTGGACAACTTCCCACGATTGTGGGATTTGTTGGTAGAGAGTTTCTGCCTTCGTTAGACATTCCCATGATCGTGGGCTATTCCCACAACCGTGGGATGCTTCCATCCAAAAAATCCCAGCCATTATCTCCAATTTTCCAGCTCTTTCAACCACTACAAGTTACACCTATCATCTCTTATGCTTAGTCTAACAATTATAGCTTAAGGAGTCATCATCATTTCCCCTTCATTTATAACTCCATTTCAGTTCAATATCATCTACTCACAAATCAAAATCCATGATTGATCATTAACACTAAAAACAGAACATATTCATATACACATTCATCTTCAATTTTCTGCATATATTCAACTTCGTTTTTCACCTTTATTTCATTTCTATCTATCACCTTAATTCATATCATTTCAAGACTCCATAGTACTCCTTTTTATTAGCTCTAAACTCGTATTAGTTAATCTCTATAACAATAAAAGAGATACACATAATATATCAAGAAAATAAAACATAAACATCCAATTATAAGTTAGAATTTCTGCACTTCTTTCTATGCCATTTTAATGATCTTTCAATTTCAAACTCATCTCTACAATAACTTATGAAAGGTTAATCATCTTATATGCAAAGGCAAGACATTTATATGCTCATTTCTTCACTCATGATTCACACCTGTATACATCACCATTTCATGAACATTTAACCTCTAACTATCATCAAAACTTGTTTTATTTAACAAAACATAAAGAGTAATGCTTTATACTTACTTGTTTAGCTTCAATGTCTTCAAATCAATCTTAATCCTAATCTCTCAAAACCATATGAACATCATCATTCCAAAGGTGGTAGGGTTAGGTCTTTAGTGACAAATATGAAGAAGATAAGAAAATGTGAGTAGCAAATGAAAGGTGAGAACAAGGTTCACTTTGATGAAGGCAAGAAGAGAAGATTGTGGATGAAGAGGATGAGATGAAGATTAACAAGAGATGAGAACAAATAATGAAGTGAATGACAAATAAAAGTAAGAAAGGCATGGTTTGGCAAGTGATGTCACTTGCCACATGTCCATTTTCTATAGGTTTCATTTGGTTCTCTTATTTAACTAGTCCATTTAATTCTAATTTTTACTCCAATTGTCTCCCAATTTTCAATGACACTTGTCATTAAATCCCTATATCGTTTATCAAAATTTTCCATTGCCATTTGACTCTTATTTCTACTACCATAAACCAATTGTCTTGCTACTCGACATTGTTTCTAGTCCCAAAAATATTCATAATTTCAGAAATTTCCTAAATTTCACAAAAAATCCTAAAATAACAATTATTATCACCAAATAAAATTTTCAAGACATATAAACCACAATTCATATCAAAATCATATTTATAAATCAATTATACTCGAAAAATGTCACTGAATGCATGAATAGTCATTGTAATGTGCAAAAATCAAATTCACGTGTATGTGTGCAATATTAATATTCACATATGTGTATATGCTATATTATACATGAGCATGAAATGCATTTTCCTAATTTCTCAAGGCTATTTCTCTTATGTACAGTATTATAGGGTTATAACCCTTAACATGGGATAAAGGGATGTTACATAATTGATCTAGTGAGTTATTCTCTCTCATTGGTAAGAAATGGGCGAACTTTGTTCATCAGTCCATCACAACCTATATAGCATCATGTTGCCTCGGAGTCCTTGGCAATCCCATAATGAAATCCATCATAATTTGCTCCCATTTCTACTCCAGTATAGGTAGTGACTGTAACTTACCAATCGGAGCCTGATGCTCAGCCTTAATCTGCTGGCAAGTTAAACATTTAGTTATATAGTTAACCACTTACTTCTTCATCTCTAGTAACAAGAAATGCTGCTTCAGTGTGTTATACATCTTGGTAGTACCAGGATGTATAGCATAAGCAACTATATGTGATTCATCCAGAATCTCTTTCCTCATATCATCAATATCAAGCACACACAACCTCTGCTTCAACCAAAATGTGTCATCTCTCCATTCAAACTCCGAAGTTAGGTTCACCTTCAATTTCTCAATTAACTTCACTAACTCGGGATCTTTACTTTGAGTTTTTCTAATTCTGTCATGCAAAACTAGTCTTAGTTTCAGTGCGGCTATCAATGTTTCATTATACTCTAGATTCAACTCAACATTTAATGCTCTCAACGGAACTAGGCTCGGTAACCTCGATAACTGTACTTAAGCTACTCTACTATTCGATTTTCTACTCAAAGCATTAGCTACCACATTAGCTTTTCCTGGATGATCCTCAATCATGCAGTCATTGTCTTTCACAATTCTATCCACCTCATCTGTCTCATATTTAACTCTTTTTGACTCAATAGATACTTCAACCTCTTATGATCAATATATATCTGGAATATCTCTCCCATATAGATAATGTCTCCAAATTTTTAGAACAAAAACTACTGCAGCAAGCTCTAAATCATGTACAGGATAGTTAAACTCGTGAGACCTTAACTGTCTCGATGCATATGCTATTACTCTACTATGCTGCATCAGAACACACCCTAATCCCTGGTGTGAAGCATCACTATACACTATATAACCTCCAAATTTAGATGGAATAGTTAATACCGGTGCTATAGTTAACTGGTATTTTAGCTCCTTAAAACTATTTTGACATTCATTATTCCATCTGAAAGGCTCATTCTTTCTCAGAAGTTTTGTCAAAGGGGCTGAAATTAATAAGAACCCCTCGACAAACCTCTGGTAGTATCTAGTTAATCCCAGGAAACTCTGGATTTTAGGCATATTCTTCAGAGTTTCCCACTTCATAACTGCCTCTATCTTCTTTGGATCAACTTGTATGCCTTGTCTATTTATTATGTGACCCAAAAATACTTCTTGATTAAGCCAGAATTCACACTTGCTGAACTTGACTTACAACTGTTTCTCTCTCATGATCTGTAGAATTAAACTCAGGTGCTCGGCATGTTCTTCTCTATTCTTCGAATATACCAAGATGTCATCTATGAACACAATCATAAATCGATCTAAGAAGGGTCAAAATACTTTATTCATCAAAGCTATAAATGCAGATGGAGCATTAGTTAACCCAAACAGCATCACTAAGAACTCGAAATGCTCATATTTGCTTCTGAATGCACTTTTCGATACATCAACCTCTGCTATCTTCAACTAATAGTACCCAGATCTCAAGTTTAACTTAGTGAACACCTGAGCTCCCTACAATTGATTATTTGTTCTTCACGGTCACCTGATTCAGTTGCCTATAATTAACACACAGTCTCAGAGTCCCATTTTTCTTCTTCACAAACAAAACTGGGGCTCTCCAAGGTGATACACTGGGTCTGATGAAACCCTTATCTAATAACTCTTGTAAATAAGCTTTAAGTTCCTTCAATTCCACAGGTGCCATCCTATATGGAGGAATAAATATAGGAGTAGCACCTGGAACTAAGTCAATCGTAAACTCCGTTTCCCTATCTGGGGGTAGAACAGATAGCTTGACGGGAAACCCATCCAGGAATTCCCTAACAACGGGAATATCCTATGCTGTCTGCTTAGTGCAAGTATCGACTACGTGGGCTAGATAAGCTTCACATCGACCTCTAATCTATGTGGGCCAGATAAGCCTCACATCCACCTCTGATCAATCTTAATGCACTCATGAATGAAATTAATCTGGCTGGCACTGCTGGACTAACACCTCGAAATACTGCTCTCGGCTAATTAGGATATTCTAGTATTCCCTCTTTAGTATAGCAGTTCATGATAGCCTTGTGAGCAGTGAGCCAATTCATGCCTAGAATAACATCTATCTCCTTTAACTACAATACAATCAGGTCAGCTTCTAACTCTGCCTAGTCAATTCTAATCGAACACCTCTTATACACTTCTCCTATTATTATAGTACTACCTATCAGTGTAGTCACCTCTAATCCATGTTTCAATAGTTCTCTATCACAATGCAACCTAGATGTCAGATGCGGTATGATAAAAGAATGCGTAGATCCTAGATCTAGCAATGAAAAAGCTTGAAAATTAAAGATATCCAACACACTTGCAATGACATCTGGGGAGTTTAAGCCTCCTGTCTGGTCATAACATAAACTCTAGCCTGAGATTACGGTTGGTTACTCCGTACCTCAGTCCTGACAGTAGGACTCCTTGAACTCATTCTACCTCTACCTCTACCTCTTTGTCCAGATCCACTAGCTCAACTTTATTGGATAGTTGTCTCAGTCAATGTTCCTCCTCTCACTCCAGACTGTACCCCGAAAACTACGAGACAGTCTCTAATCTGATGCTCGTAGGAGCCATAACGAAGGCAAGCTCTTGTCAACTTCTAGCATTCTCCACTATGCTTCTTCCCACAATGTTCATAATTAGGTAGCTATCCCGATGCTGTACCTCTTCGACTACTAGATTGCATATAACTGCCCCTCTGTCTGAACCCCTACTGTCTCAATCTAGTCGGTGGTTGAAAAGATCTGTTCTGACGCTTGCTAAACCTTTTACCAGAACCAAACTGAGATTCACTAGGTCTCTTCATACTAGACTTTTGTCTGTATTCCCCTTGACCATCTCTCAATAGTTGTTCTATTCAAATCAAGGCTGCTCTCAACTAAGAGAAACTACTCAGATTTGTTATAGCTAGTCTCGTCCTAATCTCCATATTCAACCCATCTTGAAATCTCCTACACTTGTCTTCCTCAGTAGGAATCAAGGCAGCAGCATACCTCATCAGCTCATTAAACTTTATCTCATATTCAGCTACTGTAAGTCTCCCTTGCTTCAGATTTAAGAACTCTTTCATCTTTCTGTCCAGGTAGATCTTTGGTATATAGTTCTCTTTGAAAACCTTCAGAAAGTCTTCCCACTTTAACCTACAAGGTTTGTTGGTACTGCTTGGAATAATCTTCCACCATTAGTATGTTGAACCTTATAGTAATAAGACTGTGTAGTCGAATTTCTCACTAGACTCGCAGTCTATCTGGTCAAATACTCTCTGCATTTTACTTTAGCCATCCTTCGGCTTCAACAGGTTCTGTACTTTCATAAAAGTCCACAGCCCCCTGCTTTCTCAATTTATCTTTCCTCCTTTCCCTTCTCTTACGAATTCTCGGAGGCATTCTCTCAAGTCGAGGTACAGAAGACATTCTACTGGCTCCTGTAAAGTCTAGGTCAACTGATTATCCCACTTGATCACCTATGGTGGATGACCTATAATAGACAATAATAACGATTACTATCTAAGTTTCTCACTATATATCATGTCTATATGCTTATATCTATCCCTATAGATGCCAAACCATGCTCTGATACCAAAACCTGTAGCTCCCCGATCCATAAGGCACAATACCCGAACCTCATCTGACATTTAGGAACATGCCTTATAAACCGACGAGTTAGTTAGAGCAGTCACATTCACTTATTATGGCATCATAACTAAAACACGCATAACACGATATCTAGAACTCAATTCGTCAGTTCATTTCATAAAATATAACGTACATTGTAGTATTATTGCACACAATTCATATATATACAACATTAAAAACTATAAGAATCTAATACTCCTTTTACACATTCTACATGAAAAAGGAATTATACAAAACTCTATCTAACTCTTCAGTCTCAGTTGATCGACCTTTGAGCTATTTCTTGAACCTAAAAGTAGTACTAGGTTTCATCTAATTTGTTTTAGAAGCTAAGTCTCCTCTCTCTCTTACCTGAAAAGCCACGTTGCAATTTTGATGAGTTTTGCAAACTCAGTGAGTGAACTATCATCGATGGGCTCACTCATATTAAACATAATGGCAGTTCACATTTTCAGATTCACAGACAATTCACATATTGAGATTTCAAACAATTCACATATTTAGATATTGCACATCATTTCACATTTCAGTTTCAGAACAGTACATGTAACTCATTTCGATCATTCATTTAATACACATCAATTTATGTGTATATATAATGCACATGTGACTCACTTTTCGTTGTTACTTTGTTGTGACCGAGTGCCTTTTAACTGTCCTATATCTATTATGGATACCAGGCTCATTCATACTATACCATATCCGTTGGGGATACCGGGCTCATTTTATATAATGAGCCTTTGGCTCTTTACACATTCTAAGCTTTAAAATCTTTTTCAGTGGCTACTCCGATCATGCATATCATATAATGAAATGCATCAATTATCATATCATATGCAATCATTCACTTTCATTTATCATGTACAATCGCTTTCCCATTTCAATTTCATCAGACTTAAGTTTGGCATTCAACAATCATGTTAAGTACACGTATTTCTTTCTCATTCACATTCAATGAACACTTCCAGTGCTAATCTCATTCATCAAATTCCTCAGACTATCAATGTCTAGAATCAACGCATTCACATCAATAATGATTTAATAATTGAAACTTAAGCAAAATATGGACAATCTTAGTGAGAACATCTAGGTTACTCACAGTATGCTCCAGATAGCTATTGCCTCGATGTCCCAACAATGTTTGGATGTGGTCGTTCTATTTGCGCTTCTATCTCATGCAACAGATACACATTTACACAGTACTAAATTTGCACAATCACATTAATACTCAATCATACACATATGTATATGTGTTATGTATAATACATGCTCAATTTGACTATTTCAGGTATATTTCCTTAATTCACTTCTCATGGTCATTTAACAACATCATTCATTCATTCATTTATACCTAATACACCTTACTCACTTTAATCACCCAATCTATCATCAACTAGGTTCATTTTAGGCCTCATTCAAGCCTAAATACGTCATAAAGAAGTACCTTAGCATTAGTTGTTCCAAACATCGCTTAAAAGACAACCTTTCTCTCTTTGTACTTACCCACGATCGTGGTGGTCCTTCCCATGATCGTGACAGAATCTGGTGAAACTGGCCACCATCGTGGGGATTCTGCCATGATCGTGACAGAACTAAAATTTTGCCAGGCCATGATCGTGGGGACTATGCCATGATCATGCCTTACATTTTCTTCCTCATTTCTTCCACGAATTCAACATATAAATAACATCATTTACACTCCAAATTTTCCAGCATTCATATGCAATTATACAACTTCATTTTATACAAATCTAGATACCATTTTGACTTCATTCAACTCCCAAAACTCTACTCAATTAGCCCTTTATAATTTACTTGATCCCATTCATTTTTGTAATCCTAACTCTTTCCTATATTCTTTACCTTCCATACTATATCCATTCACAATATATTCATCAAGTCATCTTTCATCATTTAGACTACATAACCTCATCATCTTTACCTCAATTTCATCTCAATGCCATTCATAAGACAAATTCATAACTTAAGGTTCAACAATCATATAAAAATAAAACATGTCATCATCATTCTTTATCATTCACTATCATCTTAGTTCTTATCATTTTAAGAAGACTATGTTAGTCTTTTCTTTAACTTCCAATCTCAATCTATTTCCTCACTTAACAACTTATAATTTATGGTCTTCATATTCTCTAAAATAGAACACAATCGCATGCATTTATTCATGAAATTTTTGCACTCATTTAATTAATGCAAAACAGGACATAAACACATCTCTATATTCATCAACTTTCAACTTTCATTATAACACCATTTTGATAACCAATCTATCTCAAAAACATCTTTAATATAACTCATAATTTATTACCCATCATAACAAAAAAATATGACATAAACCTACTTATTTTCTCATCAACGTATCATCACTCTTCAACTCCATTTTCATTATCATTTAATCTCAAACTAATCACCATATTTGTCTCATTTACAGCAACCCATGAAAATTCATGTATAACTTGATTTACTCAAAGCTTCTTTAAAATCTCCAAGAAACCCTAACTCCTTATGCTATACGATCATTGTCATAGAGGGTGGCGTAAGTTAAGTTTTTTGTGAGAAGATGATGAAGACAACAAAATGGAAGTAGCAAGTGATGGATGAGAGCAAAGTTCAACATGTGATGCATAGAGAAGAGAGTGTCGTGAGATGGAGAAGAAGAGATGAAAGCAACGAAGAAGATGAAAGCATGAATTAAAATGAAAGACAATAAAGAATGTGTCTTCTAAATGAGAAAATCATGAGGGATGAGTGGTGATAGGTGTGAATTGCATCATGTTTAGGGCTTAATTTGTTATGTATTAAGTGTTAATTTGAGTGTTTAGTGTGTGTTTAGGTTAGAATTATGTTAGATTATGTGTTTAAGTGTTTTTATGTGTTAGTATAAGTCTTTGAGCTTAAATATTATGTTTTTGAGGTACCTTGATGTTTTTGTTAGTGTTTCAGGGCCAACATCAAAGAATGAAGAAGTTTCGGAGACTTTCAAGCCGAAACTATGGCTCACGATCGTGGCACAATAGGCCATGATCATGACAGAAACATGTGAGACAGCCCACGATCGTGGCCTAAGGGACACGATCATGATAGAAGGCTCTACCACAGCTTATGATCGTGGCAATTAGGTCACAATCATAACAGAAAGGTTTGATGTGACAAGATCGTGGCTTGCGTCGGGCAGACGGGCAAACAAGAGAAAAAATCAAGTTTCGAAGGATTTTTCAAACCGTTTAGACACCGAAAAACTAGGGCTACCAAGGTATTTAAAGAACATGAAGAACAGAAGATGGGAGCTTTTGCATTAGCCATAATCCCGAGCCCTAGAAAGTTTTCATCTAGAGATTGAGGAAGGAAATAAAGGAAGAGAGACATGGAGAAGAAGCCTATGTGAAGTATTTCTTGGAATATGAGGTTTCTAGCCGTTGCTGCCTCCATCATCCATTCCACTCGTATTTTCTGATTTCATTTCAATTTTATTGATGTATATAGTCATTGAGAATAGGATTATTGAATGTTGAAATTTGTCTAAACTCACCTTCGGGAATTTTGTCTTTGATGCTAATGAAATTTGATTGTCGTGTTTTTATTGAATTATTTGTGATTTAATTTCTGCACTTTATAATTCAGTAACAAACTGAGAGGGTGAACCGAGTGAAAATCATTAAATTGGGCTAATGAGAGTTAGGTAATTTAATCGATTAAGAATTAAATCAAACCGATAAATTTATATACGAGAGTGCTTGCATAGGTTTTCAGTAGTTTATTGGACAAATTAAGATCTAATTTAGGTTTTGGGATAAATTGTGAATCGAGAGGTTACAATTTCTCATAATCTAATTAGGGTTAATAATTAGGGTTAATGATTATAACTGGAGAGAGAGTAATCAACCCTAGGATCATTTAGAACTAGTAATTCAATAAATTCATAATGAATTAGATTTTCATTAAAGTAAGATAAAAATTACCTTTCTCTCAATTGGTAGTTTTTAGGTTATTTTGTGATTGGGTGAGTAATTGCTATCTTATTTATATTTCCGTATTTGATTATTGGGATTAATTGCGTGATTGAATAATTTCTTGTTTAGTTTTGTTTATTTTAAATTATTGTGAATTTAGTTCAGCCTTAGATTTTAGGATTAGATTAACTCTCCTCATGGGATCGGCACCATAGGTACTACACGAACGACCCGTGCACTTACGAAATATCGAGGCTTAAAAATATTAAAACTTTGTCATATCGAAACCTGCGATCAAGTTTTTGGTGCCATTGTTGGGGAGGCGATTAGTTTAGTTCTTTAGTCTAAAGCTTTTTCACTATCTTTTGTTTTAAAAAAAATATTTTTAGGGCGTAAACTAGAGACACATCAAGACATCTTAAAGTAAGAATGAGACATCTGAAGAGTTGAATGCTAAGAAGAGATAAAAAGAACGATCATGGAGGATGTATATTATAGGGAGCAAGGGACTCTTGCAGATTTTAATGAGCCCCAATTTGAATGGGGAAATCATCATCTTTATATGAACCCATACACTTTAGGGTGGCAGAACCACCCAGATTTATATTATTCCAATAATGCAAGTACTCACATGAGACATCATGACCTATTTGAATTTCAACATGATGAATCCAGTTTATGGGATTCCAAGCTAGACCAAATCATAGATAAGCTCACGGATATGGAAGAGAACCAGAAGAGATTGGAAGAGATTGGAAGAGAAGTTTAAGAGAGTAGCAGAAGATCATGCCTCTTCTATTCATAATCTAGAGGTTTGAATAAGCCAGCTTTCCAGGGAATTTTGTAAGCAAAGTGTGGAAAACTGTCTGCGCAGTATGAAAATAAATTCAATAGAGCCATGTCAGGCTATCACACTTAGGAATGGGGTAGAGCTAGAAGAACCAGCAAGAAATTAGGCTAAACATGACCTTATAAAAGACTAAGAAATTAAGCAAGAGGGTGAAGAAAATAATGCTAACCCTCCCTTTTGCTCACTAGTTCTTGATATAACATATTTGAACATAAAAAAATCTTAGATAGATGTCCATGAAGAGAACCCTATCTTTTGAATTAATGATGACCAAATGACATTCAATATAAATGATGCATTTAAGAATCTGAAGATAGTAACTCATTCAGGATAATTGATGTGTTTGAATCTTATGAAGAACAAGAGGACGAAGAACAGATGACAACGGACATTGATTTTGAAGAAGTTATAAAAGTCTCTGTTCGTGAAGCGAAAGAAGTAGAGGAGATGAAGGTGATTAAAAAAGAAAGAGAGCAACTCACCTTCGTACATAACAAACTGTTGGATTCAATGGGAGATTCAGGGAGTTTTGTTATTCCCTGTTTTGTTGACAGTTCACTCGAAAAAAAGACATTATTAAGCTTAATTGGTTTTCATTATGTTATCAACATTGTCCTTCTGATTATGTTGCAATTTATAGCTTACTTATAGGCTACAACAATGATATTGAACGAAAAGGTTGGAAGCAAGCCGTTTATAATTGATCCTGGCTGAGTTTCCAAGGATAGAGCGTTGAACTACCTACGTTAAAAGAAGCACTGCATGGGAGGCAATCTATAGAATTTTATTTCCTTTGATTATTTTTGTTAGAGCATTTGAATTCCATAGTTAGGATTATTTTGTTTCCAAATATAATCAAGAAGGAATAGACTTTGATATAAATTAGATGATCGATCAAGCAAGCAAAAGTGAGGTGAAAGGACCACAAAAGAATTAAGAAGTGATTTCAAAAAGAATGTGAAAAGAACAAAAGAAGAAAAACGGAAGAATTAGTGGAAAACTGTAGGCCACGATCGTGGCCTGCGACTGGGCAGAAAGGGGAACACGTATTTTTAAAAGAAATTTTACCATTTTACCCTCCAACAATCTATATATTCACTTCTAACTCATTTTTTCATTCACTTTCACTTTTACTTTATTTCTCTAGAATTGAAACCTACAAAAGCTCTCACATCTCTCTACAAAATTTCAAAACTCTAAATTTCTTCCAAATTCCACCTAATTCCCAAGAAATATGCCGTGCATTAAGCAATTAGCCAGACGGGAACAATCGGGATGAAATCAAGTTGCGGGATGTGGGAGAAGAATCAGAGCAGCAGATTTCAGAGTGCCGTTCCCGATCTACACAGAGGAGGAAGGTATTCAGTTCCAGTCCTTAAATGCTAGACAACTAGTAGTTCCCACATATTTTGATTTTAAAATGCTCGATAGGTTAGAATTGCGCGAAAGGGTAGAAAACTTAGCTGAACGAATCCAATGGGCCCAATTTATACGTTTCCAATTTCTTGTCTACCAGGAGCTCACTTTGGAAATTTTCACGTCCCTATCTTATGACCCTACGAACCTTAAGGAATTGTAGTTTAGGTTGAGAGGAAGAGACTATGAATTAAACATAGAAATCATGTGCGATATGTGTGGGTTCCCCGAATCCTCCATCATTGTTCAGCATGATGATTTTTGTCCTTCTTGATATTAGAATGAACTCACCGGAATAGAGCTATTTCATGGTAAGAATGCTCACAACAATATAATAAGGTCCTACGAGCACTTGTTGCTGCACAAATTCTTATGTCAGTTATTTTTTGATAAATCAGAAACCAACAAGTGTTCCACAAAGGAACTCTTTATATTGTGGTGCATGGACCACAACATTCCAGTATGCACATCCACATATGTGCTCAACGTTATTGTTGTGACTCTGCGTAAGAGGAGCAACAATTTAGATATGGGGTACCTAGTGTCTGCCATTGTTGAATATTATGGCGTGGACCGTAGTTGGTTAATTGTTCACCTCCCTAACTTCGTAAACCATCACCATTTATGGTGGGATGAAATCCTTAAGTCCCATAACATGGAACTTAGGGATATCATCCAAAAGACACATGTCAAGATTAGGGCCAGTCAGGCAAATTTGAGTTTAGCACCACCTTAGTAGGTACAAGACGACTCAACCAGTGAAGAGTTTGAGGAAGAGGAAGAAGCTGAAGATCAAGGTTGGAAGAAAGTTCTGGAGGCAATCTTCGCAACCAACAAGACAACTACTGATACACTGGCGAAGCACACCAAAATGATAAAGGAGATGACCCGAACACAATGACATCAGAGCCAGGATATCCGTCAGATCCATCAATTTTTTGAGTCTCAGGGTGTTCAATTGTCACCTTCGACACCATCCCCTCCTCCATCTTCATAAGATTTTGTCTAAGCCATTTTTCTTTTTCAAATTAGTCTTTATTTTATTTTTATTTTTATTTATTTTCTATTTACTTTGATTTATGTTTCTTTTTTTCTTTTATGTACTTGTTTGTCCCCTTCTCACATTGAAGACAATGTGTTGTTCAAGTGTGGGGAGGGTTATGTGTTTTCCTTTTTTTGTGATTTTACATATGGTATGATAGTTGTTAGGTTGCATTTTGTGAATTGTTTGAATGTGTCAATGGCTTAGATGGAGTGAAATTAATTTAATTTTGAACACAGTCTATTAGGTTGTAAATAATCATTAGCTTACAAAATTAGTAAATTGGGGTTTTTGGATAAATATACAGCTTAATTAGGATTTAGTGTAAGTTTAGCACCCTCTAAATTGCCACATTCATTCATAATTT
>JANQAP020501966.1:0-15128 GCA_026874005.2 Erythroxylum coriaceum | reverse complement strand
GTTGGTTTTAAAATATTGTGATTTCCTTATGATGCTTTATAAGTGAATAATGATATGATGCCATGTGAAGTGAATGTGGTGATCAATAGTAGCCCGCCCTTATCGTAGGATATGTACTGAAATGACCTCCGAGCATCTCAGTGTGTACCCTGCGGTAAGGGGCACTACACAAACCATGCTTTGATACCAAATTTGTAACATACCACTCCCATAGAGCATAATCCCGAACATACTAGAGGATATTTGAGGAGATACTCTACAGAAATGATACATTAGGACAATCAAATTAACTAAATAAAGACATCGAACATATCATAAGCATTCAAAACATTCGTTTCTTCTCATTTCTATCATACACATAAAAGGTCACATAAGGCATTTTAATTCAGAATCCACATATACATTACACAATAGTTTAGAGTTTGATCTTTGTACAAAAATGTGTAACCTAATATGGGATGCTAATGCCAAAAGACTCTAACTAGACTCCGCAGATTCAGCTGATCTGACCTTTGACCTATTTCCATCCCCAAAATGTAAGTACTAAACTTCTAGTATATCATTTTAGTAGCTAGAACTCCCTTGAACCTGAAATGAAACAATGTTAAAAATTTGATGAGTTTGCAAATTCTGTTAGTGAACCATCATCGATCAAATCAGAAAGACAAGTTATATCACAATTTATCATGCTTCAACAAGTATATCATATAAGCCAGTATTGCATATTACATCATGTTCTCCATTGACTTCAGTTGTATTTCACTATTTCAAAGCAATTCAAGAAATCATTTCAATTTGATCATATGATGCATATAGGGATGCATACGTAAATGCACATATGTTTTCATTCTCATTTTGTTTTGTTGTGACCAAGTACCTATCAACACAATTTGCTATCTTGTACTCGTTGTGGGTACCGAGTTCATGGTTGGCCCGTACCCATTGTGGATATCGAGTACATGCTATCAGAGCCTAAGGCTCTTTTTTATAATTCTGACCTCAAAGCTCTTTTCTGCAGATTAGTCACTCTAGTCACAACTCTTTTATCTGATCAAGCATTTCAATATGATGAGATATATCATTTCCTATGCTATGCTTTTATTTCCTTTCATTTTGGTATGTTTATGTCATATAACTGACTACTCAGACCTAAGTACATCATTTATCAATCATTTGTACATGCATTTCATATTAAACATACAATTCACACATAAGCACATATAAGTGAGTTTATGTTGGACCCCGAATTTTTCTTAGAATTTATTTTATTAAATTAGAAAGAATGAGTATAAATTAGAATTCTTGAATTAGCAATATTTTTGGAGTTTAATTAGGTATATAATTAATTACGTGTGGTTGCATGGATTAAAAGGAAGAGTTAGAATTAAGTTAAGGGCTTAGAAGGCCTTAGATTAAATATGGAAGGGTAAGCTTGGAAAGACAAAAGTTTGTCTTAAACTAATAAGAAAAGAATAGAAGAGAGTCGTGTATAGTAAGAAAAAAAAAGAGAGAAAGTCATAGAAGAAACTAGAAGAAGAGAAGGAGAAACAGAAGCATAAAAGAGGAAGAAGAATATTCAATTGAGTTTTTAGGTAACCTTTATTTATCCTTCTTGTTTTGATAGAAAAAGAAAGTAGAGAAAATAGGTTATGTACTAAAAATGAAGAGAGAAAGAAAAGAACTGATATTTTTTTTCTTAGATTTTTATGAACTTTTAACTAGATCTTAGTTCTTCTAGCTTAGATAAACTAAGAGTAGATTAAATCTAATCTTATTTTTGGATAATAGAGCTTTATAGAAGTTCTATTTGTATATAATGTTTGAATGAAAATATGTTTGTTTGAAGGGAACCAAGATAGTCAAAGGCAAGAACAAGAGGAAAGACAAACTTGATCTTGGAGTTACAAGTAAATAGGTGGATAGTATGTTTATAGTTATTGTGATGATGAGCTAAAATATTTGCTTGTATGTATGCTAAATTGCTTATCTTGAATCATTGTGAATGTGGGAAAAATGTTATGTGAATTTGATATTATGTTTACTTTGAAAGATATTGCATTTTTGTATTGATGAAAAACAGAAAAACTTCAAGAAGCATGAAAATATGAATATGATATGAAATATGTAAGCATTGGGAATTTGATTGTGTGAGTAAGAGAGATACCATTCTATTTGTCACATGCACATTGACCTAAAGCCTTATCCCGATTGCCTGCTTGTGCTACATGAGCTCCAAAAAATGGACTCATTCTGTTCATGGTGTAAACTTCGGTTTCGCCATTCTATTTTATAGGATTCTTTTGAGCAATATGTTTGTGCATTGCATCTTGAATTGTTGAACATAGAGCATAATTGAGTGTAATGGTTTGATTATTAAATGAACATATGATCTAATTTGTGTGATACTATATTCTTGACTATGTGAATTCTCAGAATTAAGAAATTATGGATAATATAATCTGCTAAGACTAAAATGAAATGAATATATATATGCTTGAGTATGTGTATGGCTCATTATCACTGGCTATAAACGTATTAGCCACTGAGCTTAGCAGCTCATCCCATCATTTTCCACTCTTCAGGTACAGACAAAGCAGATCGTTGAACCTTGCAAACTTCGGCTGACTCCAAGAATTTCTATTTCCTTTGTAACTAAGTTAGTTCATAAACTTTTGGTACTTCAGAAGTATATCAAACATGAGCATTCATGATTGTATTTTTGTATTATGCTACTGATGTGGCTTCTGATATGTAATTGAATTTATGTACAAATGTTACGTTAATTGAGAAATGAAATTCTACTTTGTTTGAGAAATGGCAGTAAGAGGTCAAAAATTTCTCTTTTGTATATGTGTAAAATTTTCTTCTTTATTGGGTTGTAATTGGTGTTTGGAAATGAAATGGTATGCTGTTGTAAGGTTTTTGGATAAATTCTTCATAAGTAAATTGTTGGGTTAGGAGTCTGTCCTGTTAGGAGTCTTATATGTATGATTGTGTTTGTTGGATTAGGGTCTTTTGATATTGGTAGTAGTTTCTTTTGACAGTAGAGAGAAAAAGGGGATAAAAATATGTTTTGAATTTTCAATGAATAAACTGTATAGATCTAGGAAGAATTTGACAAAGTCATCTTCATGAAAGTTGTAGATCATTCTCTTAGCTTTCTATAAATCACCAAGTTTTTTAATCCTATAAATATACAATCATCCACATGTATATGTGTTATGTTTCAATGCATGCTCAATTGAATTTCTGGGTATGTATTCTTATGCATAGATCTTGACTATTCAATTTGTGCTTGTACACCCTAAGACTATGCAAACATTACAGCTTGTATACTACCATTTTACAGTCAAGTTTATACCTTTAAGTTAGCTTGATTTACCATTTTACAGTCAGGTTTATACCTTTAAGTTAGCTTAAATTACTCCAATTTCATCAACCATACGTTACACTTATCCTTGTACATTTTCATGATCAAAAAGCCTCTTATAACACACACATAATTGTTACTTTAAATCTGGAATTTATACAAGCTGGATCTATACATTCACCAAACTTTTTGCAGCAATATATATTCATACATTTACCTAATTCTCATTCATAATTACCCAATGTTCTTCAATGCTAATTCATCCATACCTTATACACATTTCCTTAAGATCATGTTTGCATTAAAAGAACTCATTTATTCCTTTACCAAATCATAATTTCCAATTTTGAATACAACCACATCAAAACAGTCCATTCTTTAGGTTATAACATCAATTAACTACATAAACTTATCAAGCTCTTAACCAATTAATCAAGCAACAATCTAGGCTCATTCCTAGCCTTAATCAAGTCCAAATATACCAATTTAGAGTGAATTTTCTCGGTTGGTTTGACATAAGGCTGAAATTAAAATTCTAAAATTTGTCATTAACATCACTGACGTGTGTAGCTTTACTACCTTCAATACTTTATGAACTTTACAAGCTTGGAGACATTGATAACACCTGAAATTTTCCAGATTTCATGTCCTTTAAAGTTACTTCATTTCAAGTTAATATAACTTCCATATTGGTTACATTAAGGCTTACAAAATTTTGCTCACTTATGTCATTAACAGTAACTTTTTTACAAAAACACCTGTAGCCCTAATTTTCTAGATTCGAAAACACCTTAATAACAACTATCTTTAGCATGAATTCCTCATCAATTATACTTCAAGTCCCAACTTAAATCATTCATACAACAGCCTATAAATTATCGTTTTCGTACATGTAAGAATAGAACATAAATGTACCCACTCATTCTTCATTTTCCAGCACAACTTTAACACCAACACCATATTCAATCCATCCCTAATTAGCCATAATAAAATTAAGCTAACATATACTATAATAGGTCAGTATTTCACTTACTTGATTAGCTTGAATGCCACCTTAAATGTCAAGCTTGTTTAGCTTCACATGCAAGAACAATTCAAGAATATTGAGGAGGTGTGATGGGTTTGGCTATGGCTAGGAGAAAAGATAGTAGTATATGGCACAATGTTCTGCCTCTATAGTTATCTTTATGATGGATTTTGTATGATTTTTAGGATGATGATGTACAAAACTAAGGTAGAAACTCAAAGATATGGGTTATGTGTGGGTTTCGGCAATAAGAGGGAGGAGGGGGAGAGTATACGATAAAAAATAACAAAAGGAAATAACCATGAAATGTTATAAGTCATTTGGTGTAAGATGAGTGTTTCTCCCTCTTTTGTTTTTTTAAAAGCTCACTTGTCATGTATTTAAGCAAGCTATATGTCCTCCTTTTTTGATTGCCAAATGTTACTTAATTCCTAATCCATTTGTCACTTAATTCTCTAAGCTATTTGTCACTTATTTTATAGGCCTAGCATCCAAAATTTCCACATTTTAACTTATCTTGCCATTTAAGATTTTTCCTAGGCTAAATGTACATATTAATTCATCAATTCTTTTTATTGGTAAACAAAAATAGAAGACATAAAATCAACATTCAATAACAACTATTCTCAACGTCTATCCCAATTCTATACATCAATAAAATTGAAATAAAGACAAAATATATTGTTAAAATGGACTAGTAGAGGCAGTGACGGCGAGAAATCACCTGTTTCGAGAAGTACCTCGCATCAAGTTTCTTCTCCTTGTCTCTCTTCCTTTGTCTCCTTCCTCAAATCTCTCGATATATTCCCTAGGGTTTCGGAATTGACTGATGCAAAAAGGTTACTTTTCTATTCTTTAATGTTTTATTTATATCTTAGAAGCCCTATGGTTGATTCGAGGTCGAAACAGTCCGAAAAGTCTCGCGAAACTTAACGTTTTCAGTTATTTTTGTGTCTGCCTAACATATGCCACGATCGTAGCCCTGCTTACCACGATTGTAGCCAGCGCCTAACCCTATCTGTCACGATCGTGGCCTGGTACATAACTCTCTGTCACGATCGTGGCCTGGGTCCTGTCAGCTCACCTCTTTATGTCATGATCGTGGCCTATTGTGACACGATCGTGGGCCGTATTTTTGGCTCGAAACTCTTCAAAACTTCCCCATTCTTCACTGTTTACCCTAAAACACTAACAAATACATCAAGGTATCTCAAAAATATAACATTTAAGCTTAAAGACTTATACAAAGCCATAAAAACACTTAAACACATAAACTAACACAATTAAAACATAAATACACGCTAAACACTCAAATTAACACTAAATACCTAACAAATTAAACACTAAAATATAATGTAAATCACAACTATCACATCCCCACACTTAAACGTTTGCTTGTCCTTAAGCAAACAAAATAACAAACACACAACACTCAATGTAATAATGAGGCAATGACTTCAACTTCATGAATTCAATTTAATCTTAAACACAATCATACTAGTTATATCTAATCATTAAAATGCAAAATCTATGTCTAGGGGCTTTGAACTAAATATACAAGTTAATCAAGATCTAAATGTTAATTTATCTACCCTTTTCAATTGTACATACACATTAATAATTCTTTGGTCATTTAGACTCTGTAACTATTCCTAAGTATATTTTAATGAAAAGTCAAGCTTATTACAAGTCTGGTAGTTTTTGTTAAGGAAACATAATTTTTTAACATAGACTTGGTCTTTTTACGCAGATGCAAACATTAGTAATGAATGTCGTTCTGATTACTCAACTAAGTCATGTTTTTATTAACATGCTTGGTTGAAACGTCATTATAGCTTTTTGACATGAAGGCACACATTTGTGATGTGTGTCGATCTAATTACTTAGCTATATCATATTTTCAACTGGCTACTAGCTCTATTCATAGCCCAAAGGTTAGTGAAATAGTGATTTACTTAATAAAAATACACTTTTTTTATAATATGCCTACCTTATTTTTTAACCTACTCATTTCCATGAAAAATACTAGTTAAGTTACTTAAGTTAAAAGGCCTCAAATTATGAATGAATGTGATAACCTATCAGGTGCTAAATTTACACTAAATCCTAATTAAGTTATATATTTATTCAAAGACTCCTAATTCACTAATTTTGTGTGCTAATGATTATTTACAACCTAATAGATTATGTTTAAAATTAAATACAATTCACTCCATCTAAGCCATTGACACATTCATACAGTTCACAAAATGCCAACTAATAACTATCATACAATATACGAAAATCACATACAAAACAAAACACATAACCCTCCCTATACTTAAATAACACATTTTCCTCAATGTGAGAAGGATACATGAATACAGCAGGGGAAATAAAACACAATATACAAAAAACATAAGAATAAAATACTAAAAAAAATGAAAAGAAAATGGTTAGAACACGAAACTATTTATGGTGATGGAGGTGGTGATGGTTATAGTGTTGAGACCAAATTCGCTTGACATCGAGAGTGTTTTCCTATCTTATAAGTGATTCAAGAGAGCAAAAGGCTTAGCAATCCAAACCGTTCCAAATCATTCAAAACTTATTTAAGAATTTAAAACAAACCTAACTACATAACAATTTAAATCTAACTACTAAATGTGCTAATTTATGGTCATTAGCTTGACCTTCATCCTTTAAAACTCAGTTAAGATCAATTATGAGCGGCTTACTTCTACCCTTTTCATTCAACATCAATTTTATAGCTTGTGAGTAAGCTACAAATTGTAAAATGTTCAGAAGGAGAATATTGATAAAATTATAAAAACCAATTAATTTCAGTAATGTCCTTTTCACTAATAGGGAATAACAAAACTCCCTAAATCGTCTATTAAGTCTAGCAGTTTGTTTGGTAAAAGGGTGAGCTGCTCTTGTTCTTCCTTAGTCACTCCCTTTTCTGCTTCTTGTTTTGCTTCACGAACAGAGACTTTCATAGCTTCTTCAAAATCAATGTCCGTTGTCAACTGTTCTTCATCCTCATGCTCTTTTGAAGATTTGAACACGTCAATTATCCTTAATGAGCTACTATCCTTCAGATTCTTAAATACATCATTCATGTTGAATGTCACTTGATCTTTATTAATTCAAAGGATAAAGTTCCTTCCATGGACATCTACCCAAGATTTTTTGATGTTCTTGCATGGAATACAAAGATCTGGTAGATAATATGAGGAGTTTTCATCCTTTTCTTCATCTCTTGGACTTCAATAAGGTGGGGTTCAGTTAGATTTTCCATTGATCCTTCTGGCTCTCCCCCATTCTTATGTGTGATAGCCTCATATTGCTCTCTTTGATGTATTTCCATATTACTTAGATAGTCTTCCACACTTCTCTTACAAAATTCGCTGAAAAGCTATCTCACTCGAATCTCTAGGTTGTGAATAGACTAGGCATGATTTTTTGTTACTTGCTCAATTTGCTCTTCTAGTCTCCTCTGACCCTCTTCCATGTTCGTGAGCTTATCTAGGATCTTGTCTAATTTACAATCCTAAGAACTGGACTCATTTTGCTAAAATCCTAATAGGTCTTAATGTCCTAAGTGAGTCCTTACATTGTTGGACTAATAGAAATTTAGGTGGTTTTGCCACCCTAGAGTGTACATATTCCAATAAGGATCATTAGTTCCCTAACCATATTGTGTCTCATTGTGGTTCGCAAAAGTTCCTTGCTTCCTATAATATCTATCCTCCATCATTGTTCTTTCCATTTCTTCTTAGTATCTAGCTCTTCAGATGTCTCATTCTCACTCTAAGATGTGGTGATGTGCCTTTACATTAGGCCCTAAATTTCTCTCTATATATATTTTTATTTTTTATTTGTTTGAAACAAAAGATAGTGAAAGAGCCTTAGACTAAAGAACTAAACTAATTGCCCCCCGATAACTGCGCCAGAAACTTGATCACAAGGCTACGTATGCTAAGGTTTAATATTTATAACCTTGATATTTCCGCAAGCACTCGAGTCATTCGCGTAGTACCTAAGGTATAGTTCCCACGAGGAGGTAATCTAATCCTAAAATCTAAGGCTTGATTAAATTTTGCAATAAATCAAAATAAATAACTAATGCAGAAATTAACCAATCAAACAATCAATATCAAGAATTGAACTTATAAAATATAAACAAAATAGCAATTTTGCACAACCCAATCTAGAATCAACCTAGAAACTACCAATTGAGAGAAAGGGGGTTTTAATATGAAATTAATGAAAATCTAGTCAATCAAACTTCATTAATCACAAAGATCAAAATCCCGAAGGTGAGTTTAGATAAAAATCGACATTCAACAACAACTATTCTCAACGATTATCCCAATTATATACATCAATAAAATTGAAATAAAGATGGAAAATATTGTCAGAATGGACTAGTGGAGGCAACGATGGCAGGAAACCACCTGTTCTAGGAAGTACTTCACGTCAAGCTTCTTCTCCGTGTCTCTCTTCCTTCATCTCCTTCCTCAAATCTCTTGATATGCTCTCTAACGATTTAGAATTGACTAATGCAAAAGGCTACTCTTCTATTCTTTAATGTTCTATTTATATCTTGGAAGCTCTAGGGTTGATTCGGGGTCAAAATAGTCTAAAAAGTCTCGTAAAACTTAACATTTTTAGCTATTTTCGTGTCTGCCCGACGTAGGCTAAGACTCGTGGCAGGCAGCCCTCTCTGTCACTATCGTGGCCTAAAGTGCACAATTGTGGCCTGGTTCAGAGCTCTCTATCATGATCGTGACCAAAATGTCATGATCGTGGCTTGGGTACTGTCAGCTTGCCTCTTTCTGTCACAATCGTGGCCTATTATGCTCCAATCATGGTCCATGTTTTTGGCCCAAAACTCTTCAAAACTTTCCCGTTATTAACTGTTTACCTTGAAACACTAACAGACACATCAAGATATCTCAAAAATATAACATTTAAGCTCAAAGACTTATACTGACCCATAAAAACACTTAAACATATAAACGAACACAATTAAAACTTAAATACACACTAAACACTCAAATTAACACTAGATACCAAACAAATTGAACCCTAAAACATAATGCAAATCGCAACTATCATGGAATAATCATGTAATGCCACATGGCAGCATTCATTAAGTAAAAAAATGGCCAATAGAAGCCCATGAGTTATTGACATTTGGCATAGCTAGTACATTGACATTTGGCACCATTGGTTGAGTGACAAGTGGACCAATCTTGGAGTGAAATGTGGACTAATCATTTAATGAAACTTGGCAGCATTCATTAAGTAATAAATGGCCTAATAGATGTGTGACTGATGGCAGCTTAGGGGGGGGGACAAATGTGACAAATGCTTTGGTGAGATGTGCTCCTCTATAATTAGGACACCTAACAACTTAGGTATCAAACTTGCTAGAAATTTCTGCAACCTTCATTGAAACCTCTCCATCGAAACTATCCCTCTCCTTTAACTCTGAAATTTTGTTGAAAATTTGTGTATAATCACCCCAAATTCTTAGCCAAATATTGCATTAAGAAAGTAGATTATGTTATCTTCTATGTTGTCTTCTTAGTGCTAAGATTTGCACCTTGATTTTGGACTTATGTTGGTTGCTTGGAAGGGCTGGAATAGCTGGTTCTTTTGAGTTTAATTTTAAGTTAAAGAGGTAAGGGAATTCTAAACTCGATAGCTTGTATTAATATAAGTTGTATGATAATTGAATTAACGTGGAATATGTGTTAAGATGTTGAAAAACGAATGCTGGAAAATGATATTTGTGTGATAATTTCTAGTTTGGTTTTGATGTGTGGAAGAGATTGATTTGTAAGTTGGTTAATGAATGATTTTTGAATTGGTTTTGGACATGAAATTGATGTGGAATTGAGGCATGAATAAGGTGGAATTGAAGTGGAATTAATGAACTATGGTGAAGGGGTGTTGAAGGTGTATGACAATTGTAGTGGTTCCACTGAACAGACTTCGATATTTTAACCATACCTTGACCTGTAGTTATCCAAATGGGATAATTTTAATTGCAAATTAAAGTAAATACATATATATACAATTTTCACGAAGGAATCAAATTTTAGTTCTATCTCTAAGGTTTTGAAATTCGGTTTGAAATTGAATATTGGTTGTTGTCCTTGTTTGAGAATAGTCTGTAGTATTTTGAGTATAAATCTAGAAATACTAAACCAAATTGCATTAATTTTGTTTCTTTAGAAACTTAATACATAGAGGAACATTTTTTAGAAGAATTGATTACCCAAAACCTTAGTTTCCATGTCAAAATGGCCATACAAAACTGACCCAAAACCTGTCTTGAGAAAATCTAGAAAAGGGTTAGGAAGGAGAAAACTTAGTTTTGTGCAATTGTTAACATATATAAGGTTAGGGCTTTTAACAATGGTTTAATTAAACTTAATTGAGATTAAAAATGAACCTAGATGATGTTAGAATAATGGAGTAAAAGGTAATTGAGTTATGGTTTATTAATGGAGATAATTACTTAAAGAATGTGAGGTTAATTAATAATGTGTCTAATATTGAAAAGAATGATGTGTTTAAGGATGAATGTATTCTTATGAATACCTATGTGTTTCAAAAGGTTTATGTGATGCGAATTGAGTATGATTGGTTACAAACTGGAACTTTGTGTCAGATATGGAATGGGAAATACACAATGCCTTTAATGGTACATTAGTACAAATGTTTATGCTTATAAGGTATGATTAGTTGGATATGCATATATATATGTTCAATTTGAGGAAAGTGGAATAAAGACATAACATCTTTTGCTTCTGATTGTGAAATTTGAAATAGACA
Source organism: Erythroxylum coriaceum (assembly GCA_026874005.2). Taxonomy (NCBI): domain Eukaryota; kingdom Viridiplantae; phylum Streptophyta; class Magnoliopsida; order Malpighiales; family Erythroxylaceae; genus Erythroxylum; species Erythroxylum coriaceum. The sequence continues at coordinate 3,900 of JANQAP020501966.1, read as the reverse complement.
TTTTTAAAACTGTCAAGTCCTAGTTGTGGTAAATAGGCATGCCTAGAAGGGTATGCAACTGCTCCTAGACACATTTTAGGTGTCGACACTTCGATGTCTCCTGATAATGACAATTCGATGACTGAGACATAAGTCTCTCCTGATATTGACACTTCGATGTCTCTTGATAAGGACACTTCAGTGTCGAGACATAAGTCTCTCCTATTCTATGATACCAATAGGTATCTCTTGTTCTGGTCTTGTTACCTACTTCTGTAAAAAGGATTAACAGACTAACTGGTTTTGTGTTCTGATAAATGTTCAATTTTGATATAAGCTAAGTTCAATTCTGATACTACTAAATGTTGTTTTGATATAAGCAAGATTTGTTCAGATACTTAAAGTTTTGTTTTGTGATTTTGATATTTTGTTTGGATATTTATAAGTTTGATGTAAGTATATTCTGTTATCATATGTATTATTTTATTCTGATGCAAATGATATTGGAATGATCAGTAATTTGAACAATTAAAGTTTTTCTGATATTTGTTAAGATCCAATGCATGAATATGCTAGAAAACTGTTAGAGACAATTGCAAGTTTATATGTTGTTTAGTTATTCCCCACTAAGCTATATGCTTAGCATGTTGGTTTTACCTCCGTGTAGGTTCTGATAAGAAGACTTGAGAATGGGACAAAGACAACCACAGTGGCCAAGAAGATTATGTTTTTTCTGGAAATGTTCAATTTGTTTTGAGTTGTTCTTTAATGTAATGAGATATGTTGTATTTTGTGTTTTGTTTAATGGTTTGTAAAAACCTTAACACAGTTTGGATTGGATTTGAGGCTTGTATGTAATAAGTATTATGTTTATGTTATGTTCAAAATATGACACAACCAATCATAAATAAAATGTATGCTCTTTGAGTTTCCAGAAATGCTTTAGTATATATTGGATTTCTTTGGTTCTATTTTATGTAGCATCTGCTTATCCTCCTAGGGGGTATGTGGGTGTTATATAAGCATTCCTTGCGAAGTACTTTCTATTGACCAAGATGACGAGGATTATAAAGGAGATCACGATTTTTCAGCAGAATGATGGGGAATCTCTCTATGAAGCTTGCGAGAGATTTAAAGAATTACAGAGAAGTTGTCCCTACCACAACCTTCTAAGGGAGTTCCTGTTGCAAATGTTTTACAATGGTGTGAACCCAAGCATGAGAGGAACCACAGATGCAGCTGTTGTAGGTTCATTGATGAGGAAGAATATTGAAGCAGCTTATGATCTATTGGAGCAGTTGGTGAGCAACAATTGCATGTGGTCAAGCGAGAGGAGTAGACAAGGGCAAAAGGAGCAAAAACGTATGATCCCTATTGACTCTGTTACTACTTTGTAGGCATAGATTACAACCCTTATGAAGTAGTTGAACAACATGCAAGGAGCATCTTCATCTACAGCTAAGGCGATGCAAGTACAATGTGAGCTATGCGGGCAAAACAACTATAGTGTAGTTGAATGTTTTCTATTGGGAGCCAGTGGTACAGAACAGGTAAATTACCTAGGCTAGCCACAAAAGGTAATAATCTGTACTCAAATACTTATTATTCGAGGTGGAAAAACCATCCAAATTTTTCTTGGAGTACTAAAAATACAGGTGGCCAAGTGAGATAGCAAGGATCTTCGAGATTTCAGCATGATCGAATTGGATCGATGGAGAGAAAAATGGACAAGATGATGGAGGTTTTGGGTTCCTAACTGGTAGCTCAAGAAGAGAACCAGAAGAGGATGTTTGCCAGCCAAAAGGAAAGTCAGAAGAGGATGGAAGCAAAAGTTTGACTAGATTGTGAAGCATCATACCTCATCCATCCGCAATTTAGAGGTTCAGGTAGGTTAGCGCGCTAACACTTTATCTTCTAAAAATGCAAGTAGTTTACATAGTAATACCGAGGTCAAATTGAAGGAACGGATCTTGGCCATCACTCAAACATAATAAAAGGACATTGAATATGAGAAGGAAGATGAAGACAAGAGAAGAGGACAAACAGTTTTGGAGGTCCTTCCAAGTGAGCTAGTAAGTGAGCCGATTAAAGAGCCTCAACCTGGAATTCCATATCCTATCTTTTCTTTGTGAAAGTCAAGTTTAAGTAGAGCAATGAAGAATTTTAAGGAGGTTGACTTAAGTAAGATTAAGGATATAACGAATCAACTACAAACAAAGCTCACTTTAAAGGAACTAATCAAGAAAGAGGCGAAGGAGCACATAATAGAAGGAAATCCTAACATAACACAGAAGAAAGAAGACAAGGGGATTTTTTCATTCCTTACAGTATAAATAGAGTCACCATAGCTAGGGAATTTGTAGATTTAGGAGTAAGTATCAACATGTTGACCTACACTTTTAGTCAAAAGTTGGTGTTAGGAGAGCCAAAGCCCATGAAGATATCAGTGAAAACGGCTAATAGAACAGTGCATCAGTCGAAGGGGATTATTAAGAATGTGCAAGTACAAATTGATAGATTCATCTTTCCCACATATTTCTATATACTGGATATTGGAGAAGATGTGAAAACTCCTATGGTCCTTAGACGACCGTTCTTGGCTACTTCTCACTTGATCATTGACATTGATGATGGTGAACTAACTCTAAGAGTAGGAAAGGAGAAATTAACCTGCAAGGTGTCAAAGAAAGACTATCGTTTTCCTTTACCCCCAATGGGTATCAAAGAAGCTGAACCTTAAGGACAATGGGGAGAGATTGAGTATCCTAGGAATGCATTCAGAAAGAAATGATTACGTTGAGAAGGTGAAGGAAGGAAAACCACAAGGAAGGTGAAATCCATACCAGGGTAGCTCATGTGCAGAGTTTAAAATTAGTTTCTGCACTACCACTGCACCATTTATTTGAGCCACCATGAGCAAAAAGGAGAGTTGAGTGATAATTGTCAATTGCATTGTGTTTTAGGGTTTAATTTGTGAAGTATTTAGTGTGAAATTGAGTGTTGAGTGTGTGTTTAGTGTGTTAATTGTGTTAGTTTATGTGTTTAAGTATTTTTATAGGTTAGTATGAGTCTTTAAGCTTAATTGTTATATTTTTGAGGTACCTTGATTGGTTTGTTAGTGTTTCAGGGTAAATGGTGAAGAACGGGAAAGATTTGAGGAGTTTTCGGGCTAAAGGCATAGTCCACGATCGTGGCACAGCAGGCCACGATCGTGACAGATAAGGACGAGCCAGAGCAGCCAGGCCACAATCGTGCACATTGGGGCACGTTCGTGACAGAAAGTTTACATCTAAGCCATGATTTCGCACATGGGGCTGTGATTATGATAGAAAGGTTAAGGCACTAGCTACGATTATGGCAGGTAGGGCTATGATCGTGGCTTACGTCGGGCTGACAGAAAAATTCAAGTTTCATAAGATTTTTTGGACCTTTTCGACCCCGACTTTGACCTAGTGTAACACCCCACTCTCGCAACACACGTACCAGACATCTTGAGGGATATCCGAGTTCGTGCCCCGCGAGGGTGGCATGTTATAGCACTCGGTCATTCAAATTTCATTATACATTTTTTTTCAAAACATAAAGTGCGAAAATTTATAAACAAAACGGGCCCACTCTATTCGCAAGCTTTTTCAAACATAACAATACAATCAACAGAATTTTCATATAGCCATTTGGGCCCATTACAAATAAAAAACATTTCCAGTTCCAAAAATCATTACATATTACAAAAATTTGCGGAATATACAATTCAGTATGAAATAAAGAAGTACAATGTAGACGCGAACTGATCCCGACCTCTTCTTTCACTCACATGCAATAGATATACTCCCGATGTCTAACGGGGTATTCTTCTGAGTCCTAAAAAATAATTGCAAATTTTGGGTGAGTTTTGCGAACTCAATGAGTGACCATCATCGA
>JANQAP020500991.1:0-31438 GCA_026874005.2 Erythroxylum coriaceum | reverse complement strand
TGACTTAACAGATACCTCAAGTTCTTATGATTAGTGAAAATCTGGAATGTCTCCCCATATAAGTAGTGTCTCTATATCTTTAGAGCAAAAACAACTGTAGCAAGCTCTAAATTATGTATTGGATAATTACTCTTATAAGACATTAATTGTCTCGATGCATAGGCTATCACGTTGCCATACTACATCAACATACATCCTAATCCTTATTGTGAAGTATCATTGTATATTATATATCCTTTAGTTCCTAATGGAATAGTTAACACTAGTGCTGTAGTCAACAGATGTTTCACTTCCTCAAAGGTTCTCTGACATTCGTTGGTCCACCTGAAAACCACATTCTTCATTAAAAGTTTAGTTAGTGGGGCTGAGATCAATGAGAACACCTCAATAAACCTCCGAGAATATCCAGCTAATCCCAAGAAACTCTGAATTTCAGATACATTCTTCAAAGCCTCCTACTTCATTACTACCTCTATCTTCTTTGGATCCACTTGTATACCTTACCCATTTACTATGTGATCCAAAAACACTACTTGATTCAACCAAAACTCGCTTTTACTGAATTTGGCATACAACTGTTTCTCCCTCACAATCTGTAGAATTACTCTCAAGTGCTCAGCATGCTCTTTGAATACACTAAGATGTCATCAATAAACATAATTACAAAATGATCCAGATAGGGCAAAAACACCTTATTCATCAATGCCATAAATGCAACTAGGGCATTAGTTAATCCAAACGACATTACTAAGAACTTAAAGTGCCCATGCCTACTTCTGAATGCACTTTTTGATACATCAGCCTCTGCTATCTTTAACTGATAATATCCTAATCTCAAATCCAACTTAGTGAACACCTGAGCTCCCTGTAACCGATCAAGCAATCATCAATTCTAGGCAACAGGTACTTGTTCTTCATTGTTACCCGATTCAGTTGCTTATAATCGATGCATAATCTCAGAGTTCCATTTTTCTTCTTCGCATATAATACTGGAGCTCAACACGGTAATACATTGGGTATAATGAAAGCCTTTTCTAACAACTCTTGTAACTGAGATTTCAAATCCTTTAGTTCTACAGGTGCCATCCTAAATAGAGGAATAGATATAGGAGCAACACCTAGAACCAGATCGATTGTGAACTTTGTTTCCCTATTTGGAGGTAAGCCATATAGCTCTGCTGGAAACACATCTAGGAATTCCCTTACGATAGGAATGTCTTGCACATTCTGGTCAGTTTGAGTGTCAATGATAAGGGTTGAATAAGCTTCACATCCCCTTACATTAACCTCAAGGCACTCATGAATGAGATCAGCCTAATTGGCACTGCTTGACTAATACCTCTGAATACTACTCTAGGTTGATTAGGATATTCTAATATTACCTCTTTAGTATAGCAATTCATGATAACCCTATGAGTAGTGAGCTAATCCATGCTTAGGATAATATCTATTTCCCTTAACTATAACATAATCAAGTCTGTCTCTAATTCTGCATGATTAATTTGAATTAAACACCTCTTGCAGACTTCTCCTATTACTGTGGTACTACCTACCGGTGTACTCACCTCTAATCCATATCTCAATAGCTCTCTATCATAATGCAACCTAGATGCCATATATGATGTGATAAAATAGTGTGTAGATCCAGGATCTAGCAGTGCAAATGCCTCAAAAGTAAATGTAAGCAACACACCTACAACGACATCTGAAGAATTCTGAGCCTCCTATCTGGTCATTGCATACACTTGGGCCTGAGACTGTGGTTGGTTGCTTTGCACCTCAGTCCTAACAATAGGACATCCAGAGCTCATTCTACCTCAACCACAATTTTTCTATATAGACCTACTAGCTCGACTTTATTGGACAGTAGTTTCAGTTACTTCTCCTCGTCTCCTTCTAGACAATGCTATAAATACAACAGAACAATCCTTGATCTGATGATCAAATGAGCCGTATCAAAGGCAAGCTCCAGATAGATTCCTGCATTCACTATCTTGCTTCTTCCCACAATGCTCACATTTTGGCAACTGACCCAATACTGCACCTCTTCCACTACTAGACTATATGAAGCTACCCCTATGTCTGAACTCTGATTGTCTTGATCTAATCAGTGGTCTAAAAGCTTTGTTATGACGATTGCTAAACCTTCTGCCATAATTGCCCTGAGATTCACTAGGTCTCTTCAGTCTAGACTCTAATCTATATTCGGACTAACTACCATTCAATAACTGCTTGATTCAGATCGAGGCAATCTATAGTTTTGTAAAACTACCCAGATTAGAAGTGGCTAACCTCGTTTGAATCTCCATGTTCAGCCCATCTTCGAATCTCTTACACTTATCTTCCTCAGTAGGAATTAAGGCAATAGCATTACCCATTAGCTCATTAAACTTGATCTCATGCTCTGCCACCGATAAACTGCCCTGCTTTAGATCTAGAAATTCCTTCATCTTTCTGTCCATGTAGATTTTAGGCATGCAGTTCTCCTTGAAGACTCTCAAAAAGTCTTCCCACCTCAAGCTACAAGGCCTATGGTATTGCCTAGAATAGTTTTTCACCATTGGTATGCTGGGCCTTGCAGTAAGGAAACTTCATAGTCAAACTTCTCATCCGATTCGTAATCTATCTGATAAAAAATTCTCTCCATTCTCTCTATCCATCCCTCAACCCCTGCAGGGTCTGTACGTCCGTAGAAGTCTACAGTCCCCTAATTTTGCAGTTTATTGTACCTCCTTTCCCTTCTCTCGAGAATTCTTGGAGGCATTCTCTCCAGTCGAGACACAGAAGACTCCCTACTGGCTCCTACTGAGTTTGGATCGTTTATGTCAGCTAACCTTCCAACTTGATCACCTATGGCAAATAACCTATAATAGATAATAATTTCAATTACTATCTACATTTCTCACGATATTTCATGCCTAATGTTCCTATATGTTCCTACGGATTCCAATCATGCTCTGATACTAACTCATTATAGCACCCCAGTACTCCTATCAAATAATTGTGCCCGTACGTACATCAGACATTTGAGCATATGCTAGACGGAAGTGCTGTGCTAACTATATCACTTCCTCTAACTCATGGCATCATAAAACATAAATCTCATGATCTCCAAAACATAAATTTCCTCATTTCATTTCATAAAATAAAGTATACAATGAAGCATTATAGACATCATCCATGTATACACCATATCCATGACCTATCATAGTCTACAGCTCTGTTTACAAAACATGCTACAAATATGAGGAATTAAATAAAAATTGAGTCTCAATCCTTCAGTCTAGCTAACTGACCTTTGAGCCATTTCTTCTATCCTAAAAGTAGTACTAGCTCTCTTCTAAATTGTCTTAGAAGCTATGTCGTCTCTCTTGAACTTGAAAAGTCAACACTATAATTTTGGTGAGTTTTGCTAACTCAGTAAGTTAACCATCCTCGATGGTTCACCCATATCACATGACACGTCAATTTATGTTATCACATAATTCACATCATCTCATTTATCATTATGTAGCATAACAAAACACTTTGTACATAAGTTTTCACATTTTTCAATCAACTCAATTCAATAATACATTGCTATCATTAAAATCATACAATTTATGTGTATATGTAATGTTCATAAGACTCACGTTTGTTTATTACATTGTTGTGACCGAGTGTCTTTTTCACTGTCCCATATCCGTTATGGATACCGGGTTTATTAATACTGTCCCTTGTCTGTTGGGGATATAGGGCTCATTTTATATAGTAAGCTAGAGGCTCTTACCATATTTTAAGCTTTAAGTTTTTTTTCACTGACAACTCTGATCATAACTACCTTTATGTTTCTTGCATTGACGTAATGAAATGCACCTCATGTGCCGAATCATTGTAATCAATCAATCACATTCACATTTTCTTTCTCATTCACATTTTGTTTTCTTTGGATTTAAGTTTGGAATTCAACATTTAAGTGTTAAGAACATTTATTCCATCAAATTCATATACAATGAGCACTTTCAATAGTTTTCATGCATCAATCACCTCAGACATTCAATGTCCAGAATCAGTATATACACATCACATAATAGCCAATACATAGTTTAACAAAAAATTAATGAAAGTGAGACCATCTTAGGTTACTCATAGTTTGCTCCAAATAACTTATTGCCTTGAAGTCCTGGTAATGTTCAGATGCAGTCGCTCTAATTACTCCTCTATATCATGCAAACATACACATTTACCATTTCTACTTTGCACATTCACTTGAATTATCAATCATATACATGTATATGCGTCATGTATAATGCATGTTTAATGGCAATCAAGGTTTATTTCCTTACTACACATTTCAAAATCAATAATCAACACTTTTCATTCATTCTTTAATATCTAATACACTTTACTCACCTTAATAACCTCATTCATCATCAACTATGTCCATTCAAGATCTCATATACACCTAAATACCTCAAATGGAAGCACCCTAGCATTGATTGGTTCATACTTCACTCAAAAGACAACTTTTTTTCTTCATAGGTTTCGCCACGATCGTGGTGTCCCTACCACGATCGTAACAAAAACTTTTGGAGCTGACCATGATCGTGGTGCTCCTGCAACGATCGTAACAAAAACTTTTTCTGACCAAGCCACGATCGTGGAGTGAGGGCCACGATCGTGACAAAAAACTTATTTTGTCAGGCCACAATCGTGGGGTGAGGGCCACGATCATTCCCTGCATTTTCTTCCTTCATTCATTTAAAATTTAACATATATACTTACTTCAATTTTACTGTAAATTTTCCTGAATTCTCCTCCTCTAATGCAACATCATTTCATACTAGTTACACTACCAATTGATTGCATTATACTCTCAAACCTCTACTCATTTGATTCACCATTTCCAACTTAATCTCTTCATTTATGAAATCCTATCCTTTCCATAATATATCTCATTCATAATGCATTAAACAATTCATTTTTCTGTAGATCATCACTCAGGATTTATAATCTCTTCATTTATACCTCAAAATTATCTCAATAACATTAATAAGATAACTCATAACTTAAAGTTCATGAATCATACAAAAACAAAACATTTAATCATCTTTCATTATTATACATAATTCTCATTTCAAGAATATACTCCAACACCCTTCTTATACCTTAATTTCTCAATCTAATTCATCCACAACATACCCTACATTCATAATTTTCATGGTCTCTAGATATGAACATAACACATAAATTCATTCATCAATTCTTTACTTTCATTATCATTCTAAAAATAGAACATAATCACATCTTTTCATTTTTCAATTTGCATCAATCTTTCAAGCACCATTTTCATTTTTAATCATCTCAAAATCACCTATGTCACAACCCACCATTAAATTATCACTCATCATAGCACATCAAAGAAACAAGATAAAACCCTATTTACATCTTCATCAACGGATCATCATGTATAATGACTACTATTCTCATGATCATCTAATATCAATTAATCACCATATTTGTTTCATATTCAAACAACCAATGAAGATTAACATGCTACTTACTTGATTTAGCTTCAAAATCTTCAAACCACATTTAACCCTAACTTTCCATGCATCCACAAACATCATTAAGGAGGGTGGGAGGATTAGTTTTTTTTGTGACAAATGAAGGAGACAACAAGATGGGAGTAGCAAGTGAAAGGTGATAGCTAGGTTCAACGTGAATGGAGATTGGTGAGAAACAGAAGAGAAGAAGAAGGTCATGAAGAGAAAAAAGAGATTAATAAGTGAAAGACAACAAAATACTTGTCTTTCACTAGAGAGAGTCGGATAGGATGAGTCACTACCACTTGTCACCATGGTATGGTCCCATTTGGACCCTTGTCATAACTAGTCTATTTGTCTCCAATTTCTACTCCAATTATGTCCCAATTTTCAATGACACTTATCAATAAATCCTAATGTCATTTATAAAAATTTCTACTATCATTTGACTCTTATTTCTACTACCATTTATCAATTGTCTTGTCACTTGGCATTTTTCCTAGTCCAAAATTACTTAAAATTTCAAAAATTTTCCTAAATTTCACTAAAAATTCTTAACCAATACTTATACACACCAATTCAATTTTCAATTCATGTCAAAAATCCATTTATAAATCAATTATACTTGGAGAATGTCATTGAATGCATGTACAATCATTTTAATATGCAAAAATCAATATTCACATGTGTGTGTGTATGTTATGTTATGCATGAGCATGAAATGGATTTTCTAACTTCTCAATAATCTCTCATGTACAGTATTCTAGGGTTCTAACCCTTAACATGGGATAACGAGATGTTACAATATGTATCTTAAAGATGGATGGCACTACCTATGATTATTTCTAGTAAATTAAATAATGAACAAGAGGAAAATTTTATCTAGGTGTTGAAAAATCAGAAAGCAGCAATTAGATGGACCTTTTTTGATATGTGCTTAATTGATTGTTTAATTATTTCATAAAACTTAATGATTAATGACATTAAATTGTTTAACATACTTACTTTGACTCATATGTGATTTTAGGCACAATTCAGAAGCAAAGAAGTTAAAGTTAATCGAAAGCACAATATTTGGGTCATCTTCTAAAGATTTACATTCACTTGTTTTCTTGGAACAAGAAGAAGATTAGAGCAAATAAACATATGAGGAAGATCAGAAATGAAAACATATCCCATGCAAGAACATGAGTTCAAATTTAATGGAAAGCATTTGGATTAATTATTTCAGCAGTAGATGAAGAACCTAAAATGGTAGTAGTAACAAGGAGAAATGACATAAGCAAACTTTGTACACAAACAACTTTCGTTAAACGCAGGTTATTTTTTTTAAATAGTTAAAAGGGAGGGGGCATGAGCATTTCCAGTGGACCAGAAATTAAATCACAAAGTAGAGAGAGAGAAGTGCATGCCAAAACACAGTCCATGTAAAATGAAATGCAAACGCAATAGTTGGAATGAAGTACGCAAACATACAGGAGAAAATGACAACACAGAGACAGGAGGGTTTTAAAATGAGTGAATAGTGACAGTTGACCAAGAATAAAATCAAAAAATAGGGTGGAGACGCTGCTTCTCTCGTCTTTCTTTCACGCCTAAAGTAGCTAGAATATGGTTGGTACTTGGAGCATAAAAATAGAGACAGAAGGTTAGCTTTCCAATGCCGGTTCAACAGGAATATCAATGCTAAGTTACATTTAAGCTATTTTTATCATTTTAGAGCTGTAATTTCTTTTTTGGATTGTTATGTTGGTCTCAATTTGATCGGGTTTTGCGATGAATGATCCTAATACGTTATTTTGAATGTTCTATTTCAAACCTATTGCTAAAACATTGAATGTAATTCGTAATCATTACTTTTGATGTTTGTGAGTAGCATCTAATGACCCCATATCGTTAGGAACAACATAACTTAGGTTAGATAACCCAAATGTTTGAGGTTACTGCTTATATTAATCGTTTTCCACATCATAATGTGACTTCCAAATTAAACTTAGAGATCATATCCTAGGTTATTCGGTAGTTAGGTTTAATTAATGATCATATCTTGATTGAACAAAACCTAAGGGAAAACCGAGATTAGGATAACATTCTATTAGTCTCAGATTGATAGTTCGAAAAGAGTTGTAAAGACATTAGGATGATGAAATATTCTTGATCGTGTTTAGGCCAAGATTGAACCTAGAACCGAACCTTATGTATATTTGATAGTTTAATCATTTTCGATCTCTTTTTTTAATTTGTTTCAATAGTTTTCTTTTGTTTTATTTTTAAAATTGCTAAAAATCCAAAATCCTCTTTTTATATTTCCTTGCATCAATTAATTTTGTTACAAAAATTAAGCAAACATTCCCTGTGAATTCGATCCCGACTCACCATAACTATAAATTTTAGTGTACAGAGTCAAGTAAATTTTACAATGCACTCGACATGCACATTCAAATTTTAGCGCAGTTACTAGGGAGTGTGATAGATCAATTTTTGTATTTGATTTTAGTTGGTTTTTTATGAATATATTTGTTTATTTTTATTTCTTTTTGATTATAGGTTAACTTTTAAAAGTTTGTATGTGTTGGTGCATGGTAGTGACTAGATCTCCTCGTTGAGAAATTGAGCAACTTGAACCAAAGATCGAGAGAACACTACGGAGTTTAAGAAGAGAAGCAAGAACATCTTCAGCAATAACTATGGCAGATGTGAGAATGTTGAGGGAATTTGCTACATAAGACTTAACCCAAAACCCCTATGCATTACATTTCCTAATTTTGCTGAACATGTAACCTTTGAGTTAAAATCTGGATTAATTCATTTATTACCCAATTTTTATGGTCTTGTCGGTGAGGATGCATATAAGCATCTCAAGGAGCTTGATGTGGTTTGTTTGAGCGTGAAGCCTCTTGGGGTGATGAATGAGCAAATTATGTTGAGAGCCTTTTCATTCTCACTCAAAGATGTAGCAAAAGATTGGTTATTTGATTTACCAGTGAGGAGCATAAATACTTGGTCAGAGATGAAGAGACTATTTTCAGTGAAATATTTTCTAACCTTAAAGATGGCAAGTATTTAGAAGGAGATATGTGGCGTCAAATAGCATATTGGAGAATCTCTTTATGAGTATTAGGAGCGGTTCAAAAAGTTATGTGCCAGTTGTCTACACTATAACATACCGGAAACTTCTCATTCAATATTTCTATGAAGGGCTGTTACCGATGAAGAGGAGTCTGGTTGATCCAGCGAGTAGTGGGGCACCTTGTGAGAAGACTCCCATTGAGGCCAATATCTTACTTGAGTAGATGGCCACAAACACATAAGAATTTGGCACTCGCAATGATGTTCGACGAGTAAACGAGGTAAGTACTTCATCTATTAAACATCGTTTAGATGAACTGACATCTTTTGTGAGACAGATTGCAGTTGAACAGGCATAAGTGAAAGTATGCAGAATATGTTCAAACACAAGCCATCCAATTAATGAGTGCCTGATATTACAAGAAGGAACTATGTAGTATATGAATGCTACAGGAGGAAACTTCCCAAATCAATATAACCCATACTTATAGATGTATAACCCAGGCTAGAGGGACCATCCCAACTTGAGTTATGGAGGGAATAGGTAACAAAATTATTTCCAAAATTAGTCGTAAGGAGCATAACAATTTCAACTAAGAGCATAAGGAGCCCATTCTTCTAGTTCAGGTAATTCTATGGAAGAATTGATAAAAACTCTTACTACTAACAATCTTAAATTTTAGTAGAAACTGCAAAAGTAGCTGTAACAGTTCCAACAAAAGGCAAAATCGAGCATACAGAATTTGGAAAATCAAATGGGTCAGATGACAGTGAGGATAAACTATATCAAATCAAAACTTAGAGAAAAGCTGTCATCACAACCCAAAGTGAACCCAAAGAATGTCAGTACGATAACCTGAGGAGTGGAAAGGATATTGAGGGTCCCAAAAGAGCTTCTCCAAATATTGCTACCAAGGAAGAGTTTGAGAAGGAATTGGGAAAGGAAGAAAATTCATCGTCAAGTATGAAGGTAAATTTTGAAAGCCCCAATATTATTAAAACTAACCTTTATCCTTTTCTGAGCAGATTGACAAGACCAAATGAAGAGGAGAAGGACAAAGGGATATTAGAGACTTCTCGAAAGGTGGAAGTCAATATACCTTTGCTTAAGGCAATCAAGCAAGTACCAAAGTAGACCAAATTCCTCAAAGAACTGTGTACATATAAGAGGAAATTGAGGAGTGATGAGAAAGTGATGATGGGTGAGAATGTGTCGGCAATATTCAGAAAGAAGACACGTCCAAAATACTGGGATCTAGGTATGTTTAACATTCCTTGCGAAATTGGTCATACTGTGATCAATAGAGCTGTGTTGGATTTGGGTGATTCTATTAATGTGATGCCTCATCCGATTTATGCTTCTTTAATTTGGGTCCATTAAAAGAAACAAGTGTAATCATACAACTGGCTGACCGTACTAATGCTATCTTGATGGTGAGGTTGAACATGTTTTGGTGTTGGTGAATAAGTTGGTGTTTCCTACAGATTTCTATGTTGTGAATATGAATGATGACACCTTATGTAATCCGATACCTATCTTATAGGGGAGACCATTTTTTAATATGGCTCAAACTAATATAGATGTTCGTAAGGACACCCTCATAATGGAATTTGATGGGGAAGTGATTCATTTCAATATTTTTGATGCCATGAAACATCCTTCTAATGATCATTGTGAAATTTCTATTGATGTGATTGATCCTTTGGTGGAGGAAATGTTTAGATTAAGTTGCAGGGATCATTTGAAAATGATTTTAACTGAGGATATAGAAGTAGAAGCCAACACTAATGTTGAGATGGGAGAAGAGCTTATGAAAATGACAGTTGCCTTGGACTTATTGGAAAGCTCTCCAAAAAGGTATGATTTGGCTTCTATACAACTACTTGAAGCTCACCAGAAGTTATTACTTTCTGAGGTGCAGGCACCAGAATTAGAATTGAAGCCACTCTCTACACATGTAATGTATACCTATTTGGGAGATAAGTAGACTCTCCCAGTTATCATTTCAGCAGAGTTAACTTCAAATGAAGAGGAGCGGCTAGTTCGAATGCTGAGAGAGCATAATAAGGCCATCGAATGGACTATCATAGATATCCAAGAGATAAATCCATATTCATGCATAGCTTTTTGTTGAAGGAGGATGCAAAATCCACAAGGCAAGCTCAACATAGGCTAAATCCTCCACTGATGGAAGTTGTGAAGAAGGAGGTGTTGAAGCTTCTCAATACTGGGGTTATCTACCCAATTTCTAACAGTAAGTGGGTAAGTCCTATCCAGGTGGTTCCAAAGAAGTCTGGAATCACCATTGTGACAAACTAGGAAAGTTAGTTCGTTCCTACCCAATTACAAACCGGGTGGCTAGTATGTATTGATTATAGAAAGTTAAATTTTGCTACTCATAAAGACCACTTTCTCCTTCATTTTATTGATCAGATGTTTAAAAGATTGGCTGGTTATGTCTATTATTGCTTTTTAGATGGCCTTTCAGGTTATCTTTAGATCCCGATCGCACTGGAAGATCAGGAGAAGACCACATTTATATGCCCATTCGATATGTTTACCTACTGAAGGATGCCATTCAGCTTCTGTAATGCACCCGCCAAGTTCCAATAGTGTATGGTAAGCATTTTCCCAAATATGTTGAGAAGATTATTGAGGTATTCATGGATGATTTTAGTATGTATGAATCTTCTTTTGATGAACATCTTGAGAATCTTGCCATTATCTTGGAACGATGTATAGAAACTAACCTTGTGTTGAACTAGGAAAAATGTCATTTTATGGTGGATGAAGGTATAGTTTTAGGCCATATGACATCTATCAAGGGCATTGAAGTAGACAAGTCTAAAGTTGATCTTATTTCTTCTTTACCTTATCCCTCTTCCATGAGGGAAGTGTGTTCTTTTCTTGGGCATGCAGTTTTTATCGAAAGTTCATTAAGGACTTTTCGAAGATAGCTGCACCACTATGCAAGCTTCTTTAACAAGATGTCTCCTTTGAGTTCGATGAGAAGTGCAAGGAAGCATTCAACAAACTTAAGGAGCTTCTGACATCCCACTGGTGATTTAACCGCCAAACTTGAACCTCCCTTTTGAGATCATGTGTGATACAAACGATTATGCAATAAGGGCAGTTTTGGGAAAAAGAGTGGGAAAAGTTTTACATGTCATCTACTATGCTTCAAAAAATCTAAACCCTGCTCAATTGAATTATTCCATTATTGAAAAATAATTGTTATCTATGGTTTTTGCTTTGGAAAATTTTTGATCATATTTGCTTAGTGCTAAAGTGATTGTTTATTCTAGCCATGCAACTTTACGATACTTGCTCAAATAGAAAGAAGTAGAATCGAGGCTGATCAGATGGATTCTCCTCCTTCAGGAATTCAAGTTGGAGATCATAGATAAGAAGGGGGAAGAAAATGTGGTGGCAGACTATCTTAGCTCTTTGATAAAGGAAGAAGATGATATCCCTCTGCGAGAAACCTTTTCAGATGAGAAATTATTTTCTACCAATGCGACACCACCATATTATGCAGACGTTGTCAATTTTTTAGTTACTAAGAATTACCTATTGGTTTGTCAAAGGCTTAGAGGAATAAGCTACAAAGTGAAGCGAAGTATTATGTATGGAATGACCCGTATCTTTAGAGGCATTGTGCAGCTCAAGTTATCAGGAGATGTGTACTGGAAAATGAGTTATCATCAATTTTAGACTTTTGTCATTTGTACGCTGATGAAGGACATTTTTTAGCGAAAAGGACAACTCATAAAGTTTTGGAGAGTGGCTTCTACTGGTCAACATTGTTCAAAGATGCATATACCTTCTCCAAATCTTGTGATAGATGCCAACGGTCAGGTAACCTGTCTCGTAAGGATCAATTGCCATAAACTCCTTTGCTTTTCTATGAAATTTTTTATGTTTGGGGCATTGAGTTTGTGGTTGATTATGTTTCTAAATTGGTGGAAGCCAAAGCCATTAGGTTGTTGTAAATTTTGTTAAGGCTAACATTCTTTCTAGGTTGGGGATACCAAAAGTCATTGTTAGTAATAAAGGAACTCACTTTTGCAGCAGGGTGAAGGAAGAAATGTTTAGAAAATATCACATCACGCATAAAGTTTCTACTGCTTACCATCCCCAAACTAACGAGCAAATTGAAATCTCAAATTAAGAAATCAAGTTAATCTTGGAGAAAATCGTTCAGTCCAATAGGAAGGATTGGAATGTAAGATGGGAAGACGCACTATGGGCCTGTAGGACAATTTACAAAACACCAATTGGGATGTCACCATATAGGCTAGTGTTTGGGAAGCCATGTTATCTTCCAGTTGAATTATAACATAAGGCATATTGGGCTATCAAAAGATGCAACATGAACTTGGATGATGCGGGAGTGTATAGGAAGTTATAGCTTCAAGAGTTGGAAAAGATGCGGAATGAGTCATATGAAAATGTAGTGAAATATAAGGAGAGCACGAAAGCTTTTCATTATAAGATGATTTCGAGGAAAAGCTTCTCAGTGGGCCAGAAAGTGTTACTATATCAATCCAAACACAAAATTTTTCTAGGTAAGTTATGTTCTTGTTAGGTTGGTCCGTTTGTTATTACACATGTCTTTCCTTTCAATGCAGTAGAGATACGGAGCCTCAAAATTGGCAAGACACTGAGAGGGAGTGGTCATCGCTTAAGGCATATTATGAGGGCTTCCAAACGAAGGATTTAGAGCTATTGATACTGGAGGATATGACTAGTGTCACTTGATGCACGCAGCTAGAGTTCGAGCCAATGACATTAAACAAAGGCACTACTTGGGAGGCATCCCAAATGGAGTTAATTTATGTTTTTTACATTTTCGCATTTACTAGTTTTTGTTAACTGCTCCATTTCTTGCATTTGATTTGACATTGAGGACAATGTAATTTTTAAGTGTGGGGGTGGGGTATATTAGATTTTATGCATGTTTGTAGCTTATGTGACTTCTTAGGAGATTTTCAAAATCAAACGAACAAAATAGAAAAATTTCTTATTTTCTATTGCTTTTAATATTATTTAGTTATAGTTAGAGTGTAAATTGATTAGTAAAATCCATAGCAAAATTTGGCATGTACTTTTGCTTTTATGATTGGGTAATATGCATTATTCTTAGAAGAGCAGTTACTAGTGGTAGACAAAAACCAATGAGGTTTTGAGTCGTATTAGACTAACACATTTATAGCAGTCCCACTATTTTGTTTGTTATGTGTGACCTTTATGACATTTACATCCTTACTTTTCATTGATTTTCTATTCAAGCCACATTTTTATCACATGCATTTTTATGAAAATGATTAGGCATTCTTTGTTAATTACAAGCTACAATAGCCAAATAGCCTACCCAATTATGTGAATTTTCCTTTGCTAACTCCCCTTGAGCTTTATTATCCTTTTCTTTTGTATAAACCACATTACATACACCTAACCAAATGCCCTACCCAAGAAGTAAAGCTAGTGGAGCATTTGTTAATTCTTGATCAATGTGATTATATAAATGCCTAAGTGTGTGGGGGTGATAAGTCTAAATTGCATTGTTTTTTAAGGCATAGTTTGATATGTGTTTAGTCGTTAATTCAATCATTTAGTATATGTTTAGGTTAAAATTACGTTAGCTTGTAATTTATTTATGTTTTAAGGATTAGTATAAGCTTTTGAGCTTAAATATTATACTTTTAAGGTACCTTGATGTGTTTACCAGTGTTTCAGGGTCAACATCGAAGAATGGAGGAGTTTCGGAGACATTCGAGCCTAAACAACAACTGATGATCATGGCAGGCCACGATCATGACAGAAGCTCCAGGTTTGGCCCACGATCGTGGCCTGAATGCCACAATCATGACAGAAGCTCAAGGAATGGCCCACTATCGTGGCCTGTATGCCATGATCATGACAGAAGGCTCAGATGTGAGCCATGATCATGGCCTTTGTCGGGAAAACATGCAGACACTCACGAACTTCATGTTTTGAGGGACTTTTTGGACCTTTTGGACCTCAAAAAAATCCTAAGGTTACCCAAAACACAAAGGAGTATAAACAGAACATAAAGAGGCAGAGAAAGAGAGCTTCCAAGTAGCCACCATTGAAACTCTAAAGTGAGAATACTGAGAAAGAGAGAGAGAAGAAGGAAGAGGAAGAAGAGGTACACAAAGCTGACTTGACGTGCATCCCGGATCAGGAGATTTTTCAACGTCGTTGCCTTCCATCATATATTCCAACTGGTATTTTCTTTTCGTTTCAATTTTATTGATGTATATAATTGAGATGGATAGGATGATGATAAGATTTAGAATATTGATGACACTCTAAACTCTCCTTCTGGATTTTATTTTGATTTAATGATAATCTAGTTGATTGTGTTATTTAGATGAATTTCATGATTTAATTACATTATTGCATAATTCGATAATAAACTGATAGGGTGAACCGAATGAAAAATGATTAAATTGGATTAATCAAAGTTGGACGATTTAATAGAAATTGTAATAAGTCATATTGGTAATTATGTGGGGAGAGATCATGTGTGATATTCCAATAGTTTATTAGAGCGCTTTAGATCTAATAAGGTTTTGAATAATTTGTGAATTGAGAGATTGCAAATTTCATAATCTGATTAAGGTTTATAATTTAGGGTTTAATGGTTATAACTTGAGAGAGAGTAATCAGCCCTAAGACAATCTAGAACTGACACTCCATTGACATATAATCAATTAGGTTAGCATTATTGATAAGTAAAATCCCCTTTCTCATAAAGTGTTAAATTCCTTAGGTTGATTTATATTACGATTGCATATTGTTCAATTTTTAATTCCTTTGTGTTTAAATTCTAAGTGAAGTCTCGTGATTACTTTTCGTGTATTATTATTTTGAGTTTATATAAGTTGGCCATACATTTTAGGATTAGATTGATTTCCCTCCTCGTGGGATTGACAACTCTTACACTACAATCACAACCGGTGCGCTTGCGATATTTGAGGGCTTATTAATTTTAAGGCTCGAACAACAGGATCAAGTTTTTAGTGCTGTTATCGAGGAGGCATAGATTAGTTTAATTCTTGTACTCTGAGGCTTTTTCACCATCTTTTGTGAAAAACAAATGTTGGAAGTTTGGGAGAAAAGTCAAAAACACATTAATTTGGACATCATAAGGCAACGATGGACAATTTAGAAAATTAGATATCAAAAAGAGATGAAAAGAACAATCATGGAGTACACATATGATAGAGAATAATAGACTCTTGAAGATTTCAATGAGCCCTAATTTAGTTGAAAAAATCATCATCCTTCTATGAACACGTACACTTCAGGCGGCAAAACCACCCAGATTTTTATTGGTCTAATAATGTAAATGCTCACATAGGACATCAAGACTTATTAGGATTTCAGCAAGATGAGTCCAATTCATGGGATTCCAAATTAGACAAAATTATGGATAAGCTAACAGATATGTAAGAGACCCAAAAGAGACTAGAAGAGCAATTTGATTAAGTAACAGAAAATCATGCCTTTTCTATTCACAACTTGATGATTCAAGTGAGACAACTTTCCCGTGAATTTTGTAAAAGAAGTATGGAATATTCTTTGAGCAATATAGAATTATATCAACAAGAGCAATATGAGGCTATCACAATTAAGAATGGGAAAGAGCTAAAAGAACTAATGGAACACCAAGCTGAGCCCTATCTTGTAGAAAACTAAGAGACGAGGAAAGAGAATGAAGAAAAGAATGCCAACCCTCCCTATTATCCACCAGTTCTTGACAAACCATGCTTAAACATCAAAAAAACTTGGGTAAATGTCCATGAAGAGAACCTCATCATTCAAATTAGTGATGACCAATTGACATTCAATATGAATGATGTATTAAAGAATCCAGAGGAAGGGCAACTCATTTAGAAAAATTTTTGTGATCAAATATTTGAAGGAATGAGAGGACAAAAAAGAATTAACAACAAACATGAAGTTTGAAGAGGCTATGGAAGTCTCTGTTCAAAAAGTTAAGGAAGAAGAGGAGATGAGGGAGAATGAGGAAGAGCTAAGAAGAGAGCAACTTACCCTCTTACTAGGCAAACTGCTAGATTCTATGAAAGATTTAGGGAATTTTGTCATTCCCTATTTTATTAACAGTTCACTTGAAAAAAAGACATTACTGAGCTTAATTGGTTTTCATAATTTTATCAATATTGTCCTTCTAATTATTTTGCAATTTGTAGCTTACCTATAGGCTACAAAACTGATGTTGAACAAAAAGGGTGGAAGCAAGCCACTTATAATTGATTTTGGCTAAGTTTCTAATGATAGATGGTCAAACTAATGACATTAAAAGAAGCGTTGAAGGAGGTAATCCATGGTTTTTAAATTACAGGTTATTTCTTTGATTTTAGATAGTTTGAATTTCGTAGTTGGGTTGTTTCGTTTCCAAAATAAATATCATAGAAGAGTAGGGCATTAATTTTTTATAAAGATGATTAGGAAGGGAAGTATAATAAGGTGATAGTGCTAAAAGTAAGTTAGGAAAGGATCTCGGGGGGTGTGTAAAGAAGAAAGACGAAAAAATTAGAAATTGGTGAAATTATTACAAGCCACGATTGTGGCCTACGGTAAGGTAAACCTGTCCATGTGATTTTCAACTGAAGTTTTTACCATTTTACCCTTCCTTCACCTATATATTGATTTCCTACCTCACTTTTTCACTGACTTTCAATTTAACTTTATCTCTCTAAGTTTAGAACCTCCAAATGCTCTCACTTCTCTCTAACTAAGTTCTAAATTTCCACTTTATTCCAACTTCCACCTACATGCAATCGATTATGCCACGCATTAAACAGTTAGTAAAGCGCAACCAATCATTGGGAAGAAATCAAATCTCGAGCCTAGGGTGAAAAAATAGGGTTGCAAATTTCAAAGTGCCCCTTCCCAATCTACACAGAGGATGAAGGTATTTGTTTCCAATCTCTTAATGTTAAACAGATAAGAGTCCCGAATTACTTTGATTTTGATACTCTTGATAGGCTAGAATTGTGAGGGTCGAGAATTTAACATAAAGAATTCAGCGGAGTAAGTTTATACACTTTTAATATCCTGTCTACCAGAAGCTCACCCTCAAATTCTTCACTTCCCTCATTTTGAACCCAATAACCCCAAGGAAATATGGTTTAGGTTGTAGGGACAACCTTATGAGCTGAACATTGAAATCATGTGTGATATTTGCAGTTTCCTCAAATCTTCGATCGTCAATCAACATGGTAATTTTTGTGCTTCTCTCTATTGGAATGAACTCACTAGGTTGGAGTAGTTTGACGCTAAGAATGCCTACAAAAACATTGTACGAACCCTTGAGCACTTTTTGTTACATAAATTCATGTGTCAAATGGTTTTTGACAAATTAGAAACCAACAAGTGCTCAACGAAAGGACTTTTTCTGTTGTGGTGTATGGATCACAGCATATCAGTGTACACCTCCTCACATGTACTGAATGTTATTATTGCGACTTTATATAAGAGAAGCAACAATTTAGGTATGGGGTACGTAGTTTCTGCCATTGCTGAGTACTATGGTATGGATTGTAATGGACTAACCATCTACCTCCCTAATTTTTCTAAATTGCCATCACTTGTGGTGTGCTGAAATCCTAAAGTCCCATAACATGAAACTTCGAGACATTAGCTAAAGGACTGATGTGAAGATCAGGGTCAATCAGGCAAGTTCTAGCACAATGTCACCTCAGCAAGTAGAAGAGGACTTGACTAACAAGGAGTCCGAAGAGGAAGAAGAAATATAAGAACTTGGTTGGAAGAAAGTGCTCGATATAATCTCCGCCAACACTAAAGCAATTACTGACACACTTGTGGAGAACTCTAGAAGGATGAAGGAGATGGCCTGCACATAATGATGTCAAAGCCAGGATGTATGTCGAATTCAACGATACTACGAGGCTCAAGGCATAAAATTACCACCTCCGACACCATCCCCGCCTCCATCACTGTAAAGTTTTATTTTTAACCTTTTTCTTTTAATTTTAGTTTTTATTTTATCTATTTTATGTTACTTCTTTCCAAGTGTGTTTGTTTGTCCCCTTTTTACATTGAGGACAATGTACTGTTCAAGTGTGAGGGGGTTGTGTGTTTTGCTTTGGGTGTGAATTTTGCATATTGTTATGTTAGTGTGTTTAGGTTACGTACTGTGAATTGTGTTAATGTGTCGATGGCTTAGATAGATTGAAATTGATTTAATTTTGAATATAATCTATTAGGTTGTGAAGAATCATTATCTCGCGAAATTAGTGATCTGGATTCTTTGGATAAAATATGCAAGTTAATTAGGATTTGGTGTTAGTTTATCACCCTATAAGTTGTCACATTTATTCATAATTTTAGGTCTTTCGATCAAGTAGCTTAGCTAGTATTTTTTCATAAAAGCGAGTGGCTAAAGCAACAAGGTAGGCATTAAATTAAAAAAAAGTATGTTTTAAATTAACTATTTTGCTGGCCTTCTGGTTATGAATAGAGCTAGTAGCCAGCTGAGAATGTGATGTAGCAGAGTAATCGAATCGACACGCAACACAAATGTGTGCCTCCACGTCAAAAGGCTATAATGTCGTTCCAACCAAGCAACTTAATAAAAACATGACTTAGTCGAGTAACCGAATCGACATCCATCACCAATGTTTGCCTCCGTGTAAAAAGACTAGGTCTATGTCCATAAAAAGAAATAAAATAAAAAAATATTTTTTAATAAAAACCTACCAAACTTGTAAATAGCTTAACTTTTCATGAAAATGTACTTAGGATTAGTTACAAAGTTTAAATGACCAAATAATTATTAATGTGTGTGTATATTTGAAATGGGTGAATAAATTTGACATTTAAGTTTTGATTAATATGTATATTTAGTCCAAAGCTTTTAGGTGCGAATTTTGCATGTTAATGACTTGGAACAACTCAAATGATTATGTTTAAAGTTAAATTCATTTTATGAAGTTGAAGCCATTGCCTCATTATTCCATTGTATGCTTTGTGATTTTGTGTTTTTGTTACTTTGTTTGCTTGAGGACAAGCAAACATTTAAGTGTGGGGATGTTGATAAGTGTAAATTGCATCATGTTTTAAGGGATAGTTTGATATGTATTTAGCCGTTAATTCATTCATTTAGTATATGTTTAGGATAAAATTGCGATAGTTTGTGATTTATTTATGTTTTAAGTGTTTTAAGGGTTAGTACAAGCTTTGGAGCTTAAATATTATGTTTCTGAGGTACCTTGATGTGTTTACTAGTGTTTCAGGGTCAATATAGAAGAACGAAGGAGTTTCGGAGACATTCGGGCTGAAATAACAGTGCATGATCATGACTTAACAAGACACAATCGTGACAAAAGCTCTATGTTTAGCCCACGATCGTGGCCTACATGTCACGAACATGACAGCAGCTCAAGGAATGGCCCACGATTGTCACCTGCGTGCCACGATCATGACAGAAGGCATAGATGTGAACTACGATTGTGGCTTGCGATGGACAGATGTGCAGACACTCACGATCTTTATGTTTCGAGGGATTTTTTGGAACTTTTGGACCTTGGAAAAACCTTAGGATTACCTAAAATGTAAAGGAGTATAAAAAGAACATAAAGAGGTAGAGAAAGAGAGCTTCCAAGTAGCCACCATTGAAACCCTAAAGTGAGAATACAGAGAGAGAGAAAGAGAAGAAGGAAGTGGAAGATGAGAAAGATGAAGCTAACTCGACGTGCTTCCCGAATCAAAAGGTTTTTTGATATCATTACCTTCCATCGTCTATTCCTAGATGTATTTCCTTTTCATTTTGATTTTATTGATGTATAGAATTAAGATGGATACACTACAAGAAAAATGTCATTTAACGACGAAAATTACTGACGAAAATCGTAAATAATTTGTCAGTAAGTCAGGTTAGGGATGGACTTTACCGACGACCAAAGGAGTCGTAGAATCGGTCGTAGGTAATAATTATTGATGAAAAATAGAATTCTGTCAGTAAATTTATTGACAAAAATTTAATTTTCCGTTGGTAAATATACCGACAGTTTTTTGTGATGTTGATCGTCGTTAAATATGCCGACGGTCAATATGACAGTTTCTTACTTTCCGTTGATAAGTTTGTTAAAACATTATCAACGTTTAGTTTTATTCCATCAGTGATTTTACTGACGGTTATTCTACTAGCGTTAAATTTTGCGACAGAATTGGTTATTTCGTCCGTGATTATCGACGATGAGTGGTTTTCAGTCGGTAAATTTTACAACAGAGTCAGTTATTCCATCCGTAATTATCAATGATGAGTGGTTTTCTGTCAGTAAATGGTATTGATTTTACTGACAGAACAACAAATGTCCATCGGTAAATGAACCAAAAATTTTTTTAAAAAAATATACCGTTAATAAATTTTATTTGATGATGTTATGGTTGATGCATAATTTAAACAGTTATTAATTTAATAATATATAGTTAATTTGTTTAAACAGAAATTTGATTGAAGATATAGAGTTAAAATTATTTTAATTGATAATAAAAACATTACATTGTACATAATAAGTATTTGTAATTAAAATGAAATGACCAAAAGTACACTATTGATCTAGTGACGGCGAATGCTCTGATTAGTGTGATAAGATGCTACCCCTAACCTTCAACTCATCCACCTCATTACGGAGCTGAGATATGTACTCCATCAATGTCTGCACTGTGCTCTGAAGCTCTTAGACTTGATTGGTTATGGGCCGCCTATGAGATGCTGTTGTACTGGACGTGGAGGATTGCGAATAACATATATTCACAAATGAACCTAAGCCAAATATCCTTCCACGACGGCCCTTACCACCCAGTACATGAAGATAGGTTTCAGTCTCATCAACATCTTCAGACTGCTGAGACTGTCATTGAATGCTTTCTTGTATTTGGTCCTTTCAGAAGAAAATGTTTATGTTAATATGTTATAATTATTAAACATTAATATTAAACCATAAATTTCACATACATTTTAGTTCTCTACAATGACTATTAACAAATGTCACACTATCATGCTTCTTAGTGTGAGTTTGCAAAAAGAGCTGACGGGGTGTAGGCCTCATGCCCATAGTTTTTCCTGCATAAGAATAAAATGTTATAAGTGAACTAGAATTTATAAAAATTTCGGCAAAGTTTCCTCTATTTTTATGATATCTACCCCCTATTGAACAAAGAAAATAACTCAACAATACAACCATATATGGCACCAGACATTTATAACATTATCATTCTCCATAATACACATATTTTCATTCCAAAATTCACACATCAAATTCAATTGAAATACAACAAAGTAAAGAAATCAAAATATAAATGTAAAGTGTAGATACTTACAAGTCTCTCTGTATGCTCGTGGTGGGTAATAGATCCTCCCGTATGTATGGGAAGACTCTCTCCCCCTGGTCCTCTATGTCTGTTGGTCGAATTACGCTCTAAAATGGACATTGCCTCAGGTGATGTCCAATATTGCTGCCAATGACTCCATATTTGTTTAGAAATGTAAGGCGGTCGTACACCGACCTTGTGTATCGTAGTAACAAAGTCTTGATAACGTGTATAGGCTCGTCACTCCCATACTCTATAAATGATCGTGTCAAATTGAGAATCCCAAAAAACGTCTTTTTGAAACAAAAGGAAAAACATTCGATAAATACTTATGATGTAATAATATTATCTAATTAATTTATAAAATTGTTAATTAAAATAGATAACAATAATTTTTGTTGTACCTCAAACTCCTAATAGTAAAATTCCTTTGTCGCTTGAGAGATATTCATCCATACATAATCTTTAAGATCAATCTTCTCCTTAAATTTGGACGACATATTTCTTAAGCACGGTTCAGATGGAATCAACATAATATAAAAAAAATAAATTTATACCATTTTTAAAATTTAAACCTATAACTTAATTATAAACATATAGTGTTTCATATATTTTCATTTACATACTATTAACAATTGTGATATAATTTCTTCCATCAGGTCTCTCAGCTCCAGACTGGTGGCCGCCTCCTTCATCCTCATTGTTTACCTTTGATACCTGTATTGGTATAGGGGTAGTGAATGATGGTGGATGACGTAGCAGTAGGTACGAAAGGTGATGCCTCATCTGCAAGTGTAGTAGTTGGAGGGGGAGGAGGTGATTCAGCTCCAGCAGCTACACTACGAGATGCTTCACCTGTTCAGTAAGTACCTCCAAATCGTGGTCTGAATCTTGGTTGCATCATATCTTGTCTTCTTTTTGGTGGCATATTTTAACTTGAAATTAATATTTGATTGAATTTTCTAGAAATATTACAATTTGATTTCAATATTTTATACAATATATTGAAAAGGAAATAATTCATTTGTTGAATATAATATTCAATTACAAACATAAATTAATTTCTATCATCACTTAATTGTATATCAAAATCATCTTCTTTTTTTGAAGAATTTCAATCAAACTCAGGCACTTCTTCAGATCATTAAAACTCAGACTCTTCTTACAGTAAATACTTTGACTATTAAAGAAGAACATAAACACTCATTAATGATTATAAAAATATTCTAAACAATAACACAAAATCAAGATGTCTTTTGCATTCACACAAAATCCAAAGGTATCATAATTGTATTATTAAAGCAATATATATGGTAAGTATTAGTTGGACGACTAACTTGGATGGATGGACAACTTTAGACTACAACGAAGAAAGACAAACGACGTTCTCCAACATAATTTAGGGCCTGTGAAAAAGAATATGAAATATTTAATATAATACACTTGTTCGAATACAACATCATAAACTAATGTGGTCCATCATGCTATAGAAGATCATGAACAAACTTTCATCGACCTATTTAATCCTTTTACTAGAGTAATATTGAAGGAGACATTTGCAAAAAGACATTTAAATTACTAGTGTTGGAGGCTTATAGTATGATGACAAATTTGAGTAACTATACATGTAGTTAAGTGATGCCTTCTAGTGTACTTTGACATGCATAACTAAAGACAGGTATTAAATCCTTCTTGTAGGCTTAGTAATAAGTGTCAAACAATTAAATAATAATTTTAGGACATATTGTTTTGACCATAAGTGTAGGCTATATGATTTGGTCCTTATTTGAAGTCACACAAAGGTTAGGAGACATAATTTGCAAAAAGATTCAACTTTGAGATCATTTAAATATCCAATGTTAGCATATTTATTGTAGCCATCACTTTAGGGAAGGGGCTAAAGAAACACTATACATTATAGAGATCCCTTCAAATGACCATAGCTCAAAACTTTGAGGGGTTAAAGTAAGGTGCCAAAATACATAGTCTTGAAAGAGGAACAATTTATCCTTGAAGTGACTATCAAAATAACATTATTAGAGCAGTATCACATACTAACATTTCACAAAATAAGGAAAAAGAAATTTTAATTGTAAGTTTGATCACAAAACCAACAAAAAAGGAAAACAAAGTAAAAGAAAGGACAAAGGAAATAGATATCGAAATCACCTGCTCTGTAAGAGGTATGAGGATTCCTCTGGATTTAATAAATCCATAAAAGTAGATCCCTATTATCAAAAAAGAAAGAATCCTTGCATTTAATCAAAACCTAGATCATCTCACTTTATTGTTTACAAAAACACAATCAAAGAGAGTGAAATTGCTAGAGAGACCAAGAGAGTCATTCGGTAAGAGGGAAGTAATAGAATTGTATTGCAGTAAAACAACAAATTGGTAAATTAGGTTTTCTCCTTTTGTTTTTAATTTAAAACATTAGTAATGAAAATTACTTTTTCATATGTAACTAAAAGTTCACTTAAAGAAAATGAATCAAACACCTTTTATATAATAAGAAAATTTTTATCATATGTACAACTAGAATTTTATAATAAAAGAAGGATAAAGAAAGATTATCACAAGTTGTAAATGATAGTTATCTACACATTTAAGATAGCAATACTAGAACCAAATTTGCTTGTTATACATTCCCTACAAACTAATGTTGTTCATTCCTTATAACAAAATTAATAGCTAAAATAATTAAGCGTGAATGCTGTAGAATTATATTTAGATGAGTTTACAAATCAATAATCTAATTACATCAACTTATACAGACATTCAACATAAAAAAGAGTTATCATTTTGTAAACAAATGGAGTTTTTGCCCTGAAGTACAAAACATTCAATTTTAACACTATTAGATAAACTAATTAGATTGTATATTAACTTTGATCACTTAACATTATAAACAATGAAAATAGTACAAAACTATACCCAAATTTTAAACAAAACACCATTCATTATACAATTTTAGTAAATAGGAATGTGAAGAAATCTCCAATAAAAGAGAATTATTTATAATGAAAATGGAATTATAAGTGAAAATCTAATTCATTCATTACATATCTAAAATCTCATATTTAAAATCACATAAGAAAATAATCCAACATTCCTAATTTTAATATCAAAATATAAACAAAATTATACTCAAGTCTAGCTATATCCCAATGTCAAATAAGCATTAGGTTAAACTTAAAAATCTATAGATGTCTTTGAAATCTTAATCAAAATCCCCAAATTGAAACTATAATCAAATTATCCAAATTCAAACCCTAATCAAAATCTCCAAATTAAAACCTTAATCAAATTCAGTCCTTAAAAACCCAAAAATTAATAATACCTAAAGTAAAAAGCCTTTTTCAAACCTTTAATGAAAACTTAAAGTTTTTATTAGGCAATGTTGCTTGTCTGGCAGAAGCTCAGTTAATACATCCACGAGCAAGCATTTTGTATATTGTTATGCTCAGTTAACAAATGATTATTAAGTATAGAACCTTATAGTCATAGACAATATTCGTTTATTGTTGTGCTTTCACTAAAAATTGCCCTTTAAGAATAATTAATAAGATGAAAACCATGTCAATTTCAACTCAGCCAAGAAAAAGCATAAATTAACAAGTTATGCAAAACTCAACAAATGGAGAAACATAATCGTAAACTTACACAAATGGAGAAGCTACAGATGTCTGACTAATAGTAATGGGGAGGAGAGGAGAAGCTGCAGACATACGATGGATGACGACGGCGAGGAGAGGAGATGCAGACGTGTAACTTCGGACGGCGACACGAGAAAGGAGAAAAAATAGAGAATGAATAGAGGAGAAAACAAGGAGGAAGGTTCGGGGTGTGTTTAACCCTGAACTGAAACGACGTCGTTTGGTATTAAACCAAACGATGTCATTTTTTATTTTTTAAAATGATTAATCTGAAGTTAACGGCGAAAAGGGAAGACCGCTAGAACATTACCGATGGAATACATTACTATTGGTAAAAAATTGACTCTGCGAAAAATTCACCGACAGACACTATGTCCATCGGTACACTTCCGACGCTATTTAATTATGGGAAGCGTTCCCACTTAATTTACCGATAGGTATGGCATTCAAAAAACTTGCATGAATGTTTTCCCTCCACCTTTACCAAGACAATTTTCTCCGTGACAAAATGAAAATTTTCACCATAGTTTTACCGATGAATATTGATTTTCTGTCTGTAATTAGTTATGGTATTAGTTCCGTAGGTAATTGTCCATCGCTAATGTATGGTTTTATTTTGATTTAATAATAATTTATATAATTGTATTATTTGGATGAATTTCTTGATTTAATTACATTATTTCATAATTTGGTAATAAATTGAGGGGGTGAACTGAATAAAAAATGATTAAATCAGATTAATGAGAGTTAGGCGATTTAATAAAAACTGAAATAAATCATATTGGTAATTATGCGGAGAGAGATCCTGTGTGATATTCAGTACTTTCTTAGAGTGCTTAAGATCTAATTAGGTTTTCGATAAATTGTGAATTGAGAGATTGCAAATTCCATAATCTGATTAGGGTTTTCAATTTAGGGTTTAATGGTTATAACTCGAGAGAGAGTAATCAGCCCTAGTACAGTGTAGAACCGACACTCCATTGACACATAATCGACTAGGTTAGCATTAATGATAAATAAAGTCCCCTTTCTCATAAATTGGTAAATTCCTTAGGTTAATTTCTATTATGATTGCATATTGCTCAATTCTTCATTCTTTCGTGTTTAAATTCTGATTTAAGTGATTAAATTCAATTCTCATGATTACTTTCTGTGCATTGTTATTTTGAGTTTATATATTGTTGGCCTTAGATTTTAGTATTAGATTAGTTTTCCTCCTCATGGGTTCGACACCTCTTATACTACAATCACGACCCGTGCGCTTGCGATATTTGAGGGCTTATAAATTTTAAAGCTTAAATGGCACGATCAGGGGGTATGTATACATATGGGTTGGTTCTATTTGTTAAAATTCCATGTTATGAATCCTACGTTGTTGTAACTTTTGTCACTTCTACTTTTGATAAAAAAGAATGTAAAAAGAAAAAAAGAAAAAAGAAAGAAAAAAAGAGAAGGAAAAAAAGTGAGTTTGAATAAAAAGGATCAAAGAGGAAATATAATTGATGTGAAAAATTGTTAATTAATATTTTATCCTTCGTAAGTTGTATTGATTGGGTGTTTGAATATATTGCATATGAGGCAGATGTTGTTTTAGATGGAGCACTTTTTGCGTTATGCTAATGTGGCTTATGGTGTGATAGCTAAATTAAGTTATGAAATATGGTTGTTGCATTCTTAATGGCTAACGGTACCCAGTTTTATGCTACATTACCCAAAATACATCCCACCTTATCCTTACCCACATTACAACCTTAGAAATGTCCTTTAATTCATGATTATTCATGTGACTTTTAGTGGTGAAGAAATGTAATGATATGCAAAGTTATGGATTGTTGTGATCATGAATGGTGTTTGAGTGTACTCATAGAAATATCTTGTTTAAACACTTTTTGATTAAGTCTACCTTTAGATTACTCAGTTTCTAAGGGTGGTGAATATTGATTGGTCATGAGTAAAAGCTTTGAATGTTGGTTTTTTGCTATAGGTTTTGAAAGTCATTCATCTTTACTTATGGTTATCTATTCTTAAGAAATATGGAAAATGAGAAAAAGTTTTAGTTTGTGATTTTTATTTTAACGATTTTCCCAAGGACAGTCAAAAGCTAAGTGGGGGGGAAATTGATATGTGTTTAATTGATTGTTTAATTATTTCATAACACTTAGCAATTAATGACATTAAATTGTTTAAGATACTTACTTTGACTCATATGTGATTTTAGGCACAGTTCGGAAGCAAAGAAGTTCAAGTGAGTCAAAAACACAATATTTGTGTCATTTTTCGAAGATTTACATTCACTTTTTTTCTTAGAGCAAAAAAGAAGATTATAGCAAATAAAGATAAGAGGAAAACAAGAAATGAAAAAATAAAGAAAATGAATTAAAGTTGCTCATAGATATGCATGTCCCGTGCAAGAACATGAGTTCAAATTTAATAGGAAGCATTTGGATTAATTGTTTTAGCAGCAAATGAAGGACCAAAAACGGTAATAGAAATAAGGAGAAATGACAGAAGCAAACGTTGTATGCAAACAATATGCGTGAAACACAAACAGTGTCTATATTTAACCTAGACATTTGCATTAAAATCAAGTTGTTGTTTTTAAAAGAGTGACATGCACAGTAAAAGGGGGCGTGAACAGTACCAGTGGACCAGAAATTAAATCAAAAAATAAAGAGAGCAATGCATTCCAAAGTGCAGTCCACACAAAATGAATCATAAACACAGTAGCTGGAAAGAAGTACACAAACATGTAGGAGAAAGTGAAAGCGAAAAGACAGGAGGATTTTAAAATGAGTGACAGTAAAAGCGGATAAGGAATAAAATCAAACAATAAGGTGCAGGTGCTACTTCTCTTGCCGTTCTTTCACACTTTAAATAGCTAGAAGATGGTTGGTACTTAGAGCATAAAAATGGAGATGGAAGGCTAGCATCCCGATGTTGGTTTAACGAGAATATCGACGTCAAGTCACGATTAGGCTATTTTATCGTTTTAAGGTTATAATTTCTTTTCAGATTGTTATGTCGTTGGTGTTGATTTAATTGGGTTTTGGTATGAATGATCTTAATACGTTATTTTGATTATTCTATTAAAAACCTATTGTTAAAACATTGAATGTAATCCTTAATCGTTACTTTTGATGTTTGTGAGTAGCATCTAATGATCCTGTATCGTTAGGAACAACATAACTTAGGTTAGATAACCAGAACATGTGAGGTTATTGCTTATATTGATCATTTTCCACATCGTAAAGTGGCTGCCAAATTAAACCTAGAGATCATATCCTAGGTTATTTGGTAATTAGGTTTAATTAATGATCGTATCTTGAATGAATAAAACCTAAAAGAAAACTGAGATTAGGATAGCATTATATTAGTCTCAAATCAATAGTCTAAAGAGAGCTGTAAAGACATTAGGATGATAAAATATGCTCGATCGTGTTTAGGCTGAGATTGAACCTAGAACTAGACCTTATGTATATTCGATAGTTTAATCATTTTCGATCTCTTGTTTTAATTTTTGTAATAATTTGCTCTAAATTGCTAAAAATTTAAAACCCCCCTTTTTTATATTTTCCTTACATTAATTAATTTTGTTTCAGAAATTAACTGAACATTCCTCGTGGATTTAATTCTGACTCACCATAACTACAAATTTTAATGTACAAAGTCAAGTAAATTTTGTAGTGCACTCGGCACACGTTGTCAATTTCTGACATTAGAGGAATCACTACCTTTTCATGTATACACCAAACTTCAATGGAAGCGAAAGCGAAAGCAATTAAGCAAGTATAAAGGAATCTAAATTTGGAAAAGTAATGTAATGACTTGGTGTCCACTTGAATTTAAAAAGGGTGGCGAATTTGTATTGATTATAGAAAGCTAAATGTTGTAACCTAAAAGGACCACCTCCTTTTACCAATTATTGATCATACGTTAGAAAGGCTAGCTGGTCGAGCTTACTTCTATTTTCTAAATGGTTTTACAAGTTACACTCATGTTGCAATCACTTTGAAAGATCAAGAAAAGATGACTTTCATGTTCCATTTTAGAACTTTTTCATATTAAAAAATTCCATTTGAAGCTCTTGTTTATGATTAATGTTAGACAGATGTGTTGTAACTTCTCCTTAAGAAATTTACCATATTGCCCCTATTTACTTTTCTTTGATTTTTTACTTATGGTCAGATTCCATATGGGGTGTTTCCCCCTCCCCCCATCTTAAAGGCTTTGCCTTATAGGGAAATTCCCTACCCTTAATAAAATTCAACTTGAGTGCTTAATTCTACATTAAGAATCTTAAGTGAGCCTCTATCTGGCCTCCTATGCATGAACAATAAAGAATTCTATACTCTTACTTGCTCAATTAAAAAGTAACGCTCTGCTCTAACCATCATAAAATTTATCTTTAGACGTTGAATAAAGACGAGGAGAAGATCCTAGACTTAGGATAAGAAGCAGAGAAAATCACTTATAACATTTCTCAACCTAATCTTGATGTCTGCCTTAAAGAAGAAAAGGAATTGGCTTCTTATATGACTATAGGTTCCAATTAGGAGAAGGGAATGGAAGAACTAGATGCTAACTTATAACACTTTCCTTCTTATGGAACTAACCAGAACAATAAAGAGTATAAGTGTGTTCCTAAGGAGAAGAATGAAGCTTCTACTAATCTAAACCAAATTGATAAGCAAGTACGGGAACCTTTTGAAAATGAACTCATAATGTTTGCCCCTGTTCTAGGAGAAGATCTAGTAGAAAGGTTAGAAAATCCAAGTTAGAAGGCTCCTAAACTTAAAAATAAATTTCTTTTCTTGTTTAGAATGTAAGAGGACTCAACACCCTCTTAAGCAACATTCTATAAAACACTTAATAATAAAAAAAGTTGTAATATGAGGATATTTGGAAATGAAAATAAAGGTTGATAAGCTGTAGGATAGTTTGAGATTATTGGGTACTTATTGGTTTATTATCTCAAACCACTCACATCGTTACAATGGTATAATAGAGGTAGTTTTAAATGCTTCTATTATTCAAATTTCTAATATGGTTCTTACTAAATATGTGGCACCCGAATCCTGCAATACCCGAACCTGACATCGATGGGTGATATTCGAGTCCGTGCCCCGCGAGGGTGGCATGCTAGAGAAATCAATCACTCAGAAATCGGTATAAAATTTTTTCCTTTGTTTTCTTTGAAAACCACAATCACACATAAACACTTTCAATCATAGTAATAAGATCAACAATAATTTCATTTGCCATTTGGGCCCTTTTCACAAATACAAAACACTTTAGTTGTTTCGGAAAGCAATTTTATATAAAAAGTTACGGAATAAACAATTCAATACAAATTAAGGACATGTAATGCAGACGCGAACTGATCCCGACCTCTATCCTTCACTTGTATGCTGTAGGTATACTCCCGTTGGCCTAACGGGGTATTCTCCTGATCCTGAAAAATAATTGCAAATTTTGGGTGAGTTTTGTGAACTCAATGAGTGACCATCATCGACGGCTCACCTAGTCACATAATACATAATCACGTTCACACATTTCACATTTCACTTTCAATATAATTTAATTACCCATATAATGCATATATAATGAACATGAGACTCACTTTCCATTTGTTACTTTGTTGTGACTGAGTGCCTAACTGTCCCTTATCCGCTTGGGGGATACAGGGCTCATTAATAATTGTCCCTTATCCGCTTGGGAGATACAGGGCTCATTATACATAGTGAGCCTTAGGCTCTTAATCACTTTTGAGCTCGTGGCTCATTTTCACTTTTCAC
>JANQAP020500576.1:0-15144 GCA_026874005.2 Erythroxylum coriaceum | reverse complement strand
AAATCGCAACACTACAGTCTAAACTATAATCAAGCGACCAACTTGATTATTCGACTGTGAATCAATTAATTTAGATTATAACAATATACATGGCCCCATACATTTCCATGTATATGTATATTACTTACAAAAGAACCTTGGTACCTTATGACTAGTTATATCATGCTCATATAAATAAAACTAAACTCTTTTATTTTATCAATAATAAATATTTTCATTACAATATTATAACTAGAAGAGAATTAAGGTATATGTAAATACACTTGCTTTCCAGGACACTATATTTACATAACCCTAACAAATACATCCTAATCCCTGATGTGAAAACATTACTATATACTATATAGCCTCTAGATCGAAATGGAATAGTTAACATCGGTGCTATAGTTAATGAGTGTTTAGTTCCTCAAAACTCCCTTTTACATTTATCAGTCCATCTAAATGGCATATTCTTCCTTAGAAGTTTTGTCAAAGGGGCTGAGATCAGTAAAAACCCCTCGACAAAGCTCTTGTAATATCTAACTAATCTAAGAAAACTCTAGATCTTAAACTCATTTCATAGAGTTTCCCATTTCATTATTACCTCTACTTTCTTTGGGTCTACCTATATGCCTTTGGCATATACTTGTTTCTCCCTTATGATAGGTAAGACTAAGCTCAAGGTTCAAAATGTTCCTCTCTACTTTTCGAATACACTCCAAACATCATTTATGAATATAGTCACTAACTGATCCAACTAAGGTTGGAACACTTTATTCATCAATGCCATAAATTCTACTGAGGGCATTTGTCAACTTGAGTTGTCGAAATTGTTAAGTAACTAATTCCTCAGATGGGGTAATATTATCTCATATTTTTCTTAAGCTCTCAATTGAACTCTTTTTTCGAATGATTTTCTTCAATCATTTGATTTCCCCATATTCCTTAACGACTTATTCTGATTTCTGACCATTCTTATTGGTTTCTCCACATATTTCAAATTATTTACAAGCTTTAATTTTTTGAACAGAAACATCAAATCTTACTTATACCTTCTAATGATAGTAATATAGAATACATTGTGGGCCTTTTTTTACATCAAGCACGTCTTTAGAAAATCAGTAATCATTTTTGACCCATTTTATTAGCAAACACATCTTAAGCAGATAAACAATCAATTTAGACCATTTCATTTACAAAACAGAAATGTTCACTTGCTTATGTTTTCAGTTGTTTTGTATTAAAGATTGTATTCCGCAATGTTATTACATTACAGAATTCACATATACATTCTACAGAAGTTGCGGAATACAATCTTTAATACAAAACAACTAAAAACATATGCAAGTGCAAACTGATCCTGACCCCTAGCTCATGTCTAATTTCAGTGGCTATACTCCAATTAGTCTAATTGCATATCTCCTCTGAACCTGAAAAGCCACGTTGTAATTTTGATGAGTTTTGCAAACTCAGTGAGCGAACCATCTTTGATGTGCTAACTCAGATTAACATAGACCAATTCACAAGTCACATTTAATTCATAGATAAATCACACCAACAATTATTGAACATTTCTTCACTTTTACTCATGTCTCATAAATACAATTTATGTACAGTAATGCACGTTTCTATTTCAAAACAATTCATATAATACACTTCAACCAATCACATTACACATATCAATCTTATATGAAAGTACTTATGAGACTCCACTTTCATTGTTAATTGTTATGATCGAGTGCCTTTTTAACTGTCCCATATCAATTGTGGATACCGGGTTCATTGATAACTATCCCGTATTTGTTAGGGATATCGGCTCATTTTACATAGTGAGCTTATATGTCTTAACCATATTCTGAGTTTTAAGCTCTTTTTCTCTGGTCACTCCAGTCATAACTACCTTTATCTAATCATGTAATGAAATGCATGAATTCACATATATGCAGTCAATCACTTTTATTTAGTACTAATTCCTTTTTTGCATTTTCATTGGACAATAGTCTGACATTCAACGTTTCATTGAGAGCACTTATTTCTTTCCCATTCACATTCAATGAAGCACTTCCAATACATTCACAATTATCAAACTCCTCGAACTATAAATTTTCAGAATTGTCTCAATCACATTATTAACAGTTCAATACATAAATTTAAACAAAAACAATCAATCAATGTGAGACTATCTAGGTTGACTCACAGTACGCTTCAGATTAGTCATTGCCTTTATGATCTGGAAATGTCTGGACGATGATGTTCAATCTTTTGTATCTATGTTCAAGTAATGCATATATACACACATTACTAATTTGATAAATCACATAAGTATCAATTACAAACATATGTATATGTGTTATGTACTATACATGCTCAATAACATTTCCAGGTATGTATCCTTAAATATCAAGTCTTGATCATTCTATCACTGTCACCTGAATATAACTAGTTTACACATAGGCTTATACCTCAAGTATAATTGGTTGCTGTCATTCCAAATTTCATACATTCATCAACCATATAGTCTCCAATCCTTTTTCTAGCATTGTAATGATCGCATAAGTTAACATTACTTAATACACCTTACTCTCTTTCTTTGGATTTCTTTTACATTCCTAAAAATAATTTCATTTATATAACACTTATAAGTTTCCAAATTCGGATACATGATATCATCAATTCATTCTTATGTTATTAGATAAATTATCAACTTAACATATCAAGCTTTTTATCAACAAATCAAGCTTCAAACTAGTTCATATCAATCCCCATTCTAATCTAAATGCATAATAGGAAAGTATCTTATCATTGGTTGGTTTAACAATTGCATAAAACTAAAGTCAGCATTCCCAGACCTTGCCCATAATCGTGGGGTACCTCCCCATGATCATGATAGAAGCCAATGCATCTGTCCACTGTCGTGGGATGAGTGCTACAATCATGGACCACCTATTTTCCTTCACTTTTCCATCTTTAAACTCTTTCATACTATGCCCAAGACATCTTATATATAGTCCATCTTTTCTACTTCATTTCCTTTTCATTCTCATCTCTATTTCAACTCAAAAAATTCCATAAAAAAATTGTACATTATTGTTCATTAATGATATGAAAATAAAACATAAACATATTCATTTCTTCATCAACGTATAACTCTCTTCAACCACCATTTTCATGATCAATCTACGTCAAAATCATCACCATACACGTTTCTGTTCAAACAACCCATAAAGAATAATGTTTAACTAACTTGTTTAACTCAAACTTTTCTCACTTCATCATATAACCCTAGCTCCTCCACTTACACGATCATCACCTTTGTAAAGAGGAAAAGGTTGGGCTTTCATCATCAAGGTGAAGACAACGAAAAGATGGAGTGGCAAGTTGAAGAATGATAGTAAAACTCAATATTGTTAGTTAGGTTATGAGAGCATCATGTATGAGAGAAGAAGAGATGAAGAAGATGAGAGTATTTCGTGAGAATGAAAGACAATGGAGAGATAAAGATGGTCTTTCAATAGATGTAATAATTGTGGGTTAAAAGCGTGTAGATTAAATGCTTGGTAATTGTCATGACACATGTCATGACACTTACCATATAAAATAAATGCTAATGCCTTCTTAATTTTGCTACTACATATTTCTTAGTAATCACTCTATCTGTCTCCCAATTTCTATACCGATTGTCACCCGATTTTTTATGTCACTTGTTAATAAATCCTAATGCTACTTGTCAATTATTTCTGTTGCCATTTGTCAATTATTTCTACAGCTATTTCTCACTTGTCTTGCCACTTAACATTTTCTTAATCCACAAATACACATTAATTCATAAATCTCTCAATCGTACCAATTGATTCCAAAGTTGCTAATTATGATCAATCGATTCTTGTCATTGGTAAACCAAAGTACAAGATATTGGAAATACTCATTCTATCACATTCATTATGCTCAATCATTTATCACATTTATCTTAATTTTATAACGTAGAATATGTCAATTGAGTGTAATTTGTCTATTCCACAATTTATGCGTATATGCTCATATTATGCATTTGAACATAATTCTGAAACCATGTCCTAGATGTACCGATTTCATTCTATGTGGTACCACTCATATGACTCATTAGTCTAATATTTTAAATCTTTCAATAATTTGAGAGATGGGATGTTACACTAATGATGTCCATTCTATGTTATCTATTGATGTCATTGATTCTTTGTCTCAAGAAATTTTTCATATAGATGGTAAGGATAATTTAGAATTCATTCTTTGCATGAGTTTAACGAAAAACATTTTGGAAAATTCTAACATGATCATTGCAAATACAATGGAGGAAATTGTGTTAGCACTACAATCACTACAAAGAATACCAAAGAGGTACGTATTTCAAAATATTGAATTGCCAATATCTAATACAAAATCTTTACCTTCGGTGGTGCAGGCACCTGTAATTGAATTGAAGCAATTACCAAAGAACTTAAAATATGTGCTCTTGGGAGAAGGAGAAACACTTCCGGTAATCATAGTAAAGAACTTAACCAAGCTTTAAGAAGAAAAGCTCATTCGAGTGCTTAAAGACCACATCACAGTTATAGGGTGGATTATAGCCAACATTAAGGGTATTAGCCCTTCGACATATATGCATCGAGCCTTGTTAGAAGAAGGATCCAAACCATCAAGAGAGTTACAAAAAAGATTGAATCCTTCAATAAAGGAAGTGGTAAAGACAGAGATCTTAAAGTTGCTTAATGTTGGTATAATCTATCCAATTTCGGATAGCAAATGGGTAATTCTGGTCCAAGTAATACCGAAGAAAACTGGGATGGTGAAGAATGAGAATAATTAGTTTGTGCCTACAAGAATTCAGAATGGATGGTGAGTATGCATCGATTATAGGAAGTTAAACACTACTATAACTAAGGATCACTTCCCACTCCCATTCATCGATCAGATGCTTGAAAAACTTACAGGACAGTCTCACTACTATTTTTTGGATAGGTATTTAGGAGATAACCAGATTGTGATACCTCCGAAGAATCAAGAGAAAACAACATTCACATGCCCATTTAGTACATTTGCATACAGAAGGATGCCGTTTGGACTATGTAATACCCTAGCCACCTTTCAAAGATGCATGGTAAGTATTTTTCTAAATATGTTGATCATATTATTGAGGTCTTTATGGATGATTTTACTGTCTATGGAGATTCATTTGATGCATGCTTGGATAATTTGAATTGTGTACTTGAATGATGCATCGAAACTAATCTTGTTCTCAATTCTAAAACATGTCATTTCATAGTTGAACAAGGAATAGTGTTGGGACATGTAATCTCATCTAAGGGAATTGAGGTTGATAAGGCTAAGATAGAAATTGTGAAAAATTTACCTTACCCTACAAATGTGTGGGAGATTTGTTCTTTTCTTGGCCATGCAGGTTTTTATCGCAGGTTTATCAAAGACTTCAGTAAGATCTCAACAAAACTCTATCATCTGTTACAAAAAGATGTACCCTTTGAGTTTGATGAGTGATGCAAGGAATCATTTGACAAGTTGAAAGAACTTTTGACTTCAGCATTGATCATTCAACCACCTAACTAGAGTTAACCATTTGAAATTATGTGTGATGTGAGTGATTTTACTGTGGGTGCTGTCCTTGGTCAAAGATATGGAAAGATGACTCATGCAATCTACTACGCTTCTTGAAAAATTAATCCAGCACAATATAACTATTCCACTACTAAAAAGGTGCTTTTAGCTGTTGTGTTTGCTTGGGATAAATTTAGACCTTATTTACTTGGTTCTAAAGTGATTGTGTATTCTGATAATGTAACATTAAAGTACCTTTTGTCGAAGAAAGACGCGAAGCCAAGGTTGATTAGATGGATTCTCCTACTCCAAGAGTTCGATTTGGAGATCAAAGATAAGAAAGGTGTAGAGAATTCAGTCCCAGATCACTTAAGCCGAGTTATGAAGTAAGAGGATCCAGTACCATTGCAAGAACTATTTTCGGATGAGTAATTACTAAAGCATCAATGTAAGACTCCATGGTACGCTGATATTGTGAACTATGTAGTGAACCATAAGATACCTACTAATTTGAGTAATGCTAAACGGAATAGGATAAAAAGTGAGTCGAAATATTATATTTGGGATGATCCTTAATTGTGGAAATGTTGTTTTAATCAAGAGATTAGGAGATGTGTACCTTAATATGAGTGTGAATCAATTCTGAAGTTTCTCCATTCATATCCTTATGGTGGTCATTTTGGGCCTAATATAATTGCTAAGAAAATTCTTGAATTTTGTTTTTATTGGCCAAATATTTTTAGAGACTCATATATTCTCTATAAAGCATCTGAATAGTGCCAAAAATAGGGTAATCTATCCCATAAAGATCAAATGCTTTTATCTCCAATAATTGCATGTGAAAATTTTGATGTATGGGGCATCGATTTTATGGGACCATTTCCCTCTTCTTTTGGTTTTGTTTATATTTTTTAGTTGTGAATTATGTTTTTAAATGGGTGGAAGCTAAAGCCACCAGGACTAACGATTATAAGGTTGTTGTAGAATTTGTCAAGTTTAACATTTTTGCTAGATTTGGAACACCGCAAGCATTGATTAGTTACAGGGGTACTCATTTTTGCAATCGGTTGGTGGGAAGTCTTTTAACGAAGTACCATGTTATGCATAAGGTGGCTATAGCCTATCATCCACAGACGAACGGGCAAGTAGAGGTTTCAAATAGAGAAATCAAGTCCATCCTTAAGGAAATGGTAAATCCAAATCATAAAGATTGGAGTCAGTGATTTGATGATGCTTTTTGGGCATATAGGATTGTATATAAGACACCGATTGGTATGTCTCCATATAGACTGATCTACGAAAAGTCATGCCATCTTCTAGTGGAAATTGAGCATAAAGCCTTTTGGGCTATTAAGCAATACAATATGAAGATGGATGTGGTGCGTGATAAGAGGAAGCTGTAACTGCAAAAATTGGAAGAGCTTAGGCTTGAATCTTATGAGAATGTAGAAATTTACAAGGAAAATATGAAAAGATTTCATGATAAGATGATTGTTAGGAATAATTTTGTGGTTGGACAAAAAGTTCTTCTCTACCATTCACGACTTAAGCTTTTCCAAGTAAAATGTCTTCCTATTGGATTAGCCCTTTTGTTGTTACTAATGTCTTTTCATATGGTGAAGTTGAAATTGAAAGCTTACAGACAAAAAAAATTCAAAGTCAATGGTCATCGACTGAAACCATTATATGAGGGATTCTAAGTGGAGGACATGGAAGTGATAGGGTTGGATAACCCTCGCTATAAAGAATGAGCAACAAAGAGTCGAGCCAATGACAATAAAAAAAGGCAATGCTTGGGAGGCAACCTAATGGAAGTTAAATTATATCATTTACATTTATGCTTTTATTACTTTTGTGAGCTACTCTATTCTTGCATTTGATTTTACAATGAGGATAATGTAAGTTTTAAGTATGGAGGTGGGGTATGCTCGTTTCCATGCATGTTTTTAAGCTTAACTGTGGCTTATATGGCTTCTTAGGCAGTTTTCAAAAATCAAACTAACAAAATAAAATTTTTTCTTATTTTCTATTACTTTTAAGATTATTTTTTCATAATTAGAGCGTGAATTGACTAGAAAAATACATAGAAAATTTTGGCATGTACTTTTGCTTTTGTGATTAGTAAATGTACACTATTCTTAGAAGAGCGATGCCTAGTGGCAGGCAAAAACTAGTGAGGTTTTAATTCATATTAGACTGACACATTCATATCAGTCTCACTGTTTTGTTTGTTATGAGTGACCTTCTTGAAGTATACATCCTTACTTTGCGTTGATTTCTATTTGAGATCACATTGTTTTTCACCTGCATGTTTGATATGGGTTTAAATGTTAATTTATTTGATATAATACAATTAGTGATTAATGCCTTAGAAATGCTTAGGATACTCACTTTAGCTCATATTTGATCTTAGGTACATTTCGAAAGTGAAGGAACTAAAGTGAACCGAAAGCATATCCATTGAAGCCATCTTCTCAAAGATTGACATCCCTTTGTCTTCATGGAACAACAAAGAAGAAGATTAGAGTAAGAGAAGGCAAGATAAAGCATAAAAGAATGGGATAAAGCATAAAAGAATGAAGGATCAAATTGCTTATGACATGCTAGAAAACCTGCACAGCTATGAGTTATCACTCACGGTTGTGCATG
This sequence comes from Erythroxylum coriaceum, assembly GCA_026874005.2. Classification (NCBI taxonomy): domain Eukaryota; kingdom Viridiplantae; phylum Streptophyta; class Magnoliopsida; order Malpighiales; family Erythroxylaceae; genus Erythroxylum; species Erythroxylum coriaceum. Next base: position 6,930 of record JANQAP020500576.1, on the reverse strand, counting down.
TTTTTGCATGGCCGTGAGTGTTGCTTCCAATTATTTAATCATTCAAGGTATAAAGCAAGCAAAGGGATGCACTTGGATTTGAATGTAGTGGATAACATTATAAAAAATTGTGAAAACCGAAAGAGTTTGACAGCTACACGTGAATGGAGGGCTGAAGTAAAGAATGGGAAGATGAAGACACCTAATGTGATTGCATGGTGTCTCACTTGAGTGAGACACCACACACACACCAGCTGCTCATTTTACCACACACACACCAGTTGTCCCATACAAGATATCTGATGGAAAAAACGTGACAAAGCTTGGAGAATAAGACAAAAAGTGGATAGTAACAGCAAGGGTCCTCTTCGGTTTTAAAATGCCACCTGTCCAATTCTATTCTTATTTAGGAAACCTAGCTGTCTCATGAGCAAAGAAAGAAGGGCTATGAAATAAGAGAAAAGGGGGTGGAAGTGTCGGTTGAAGTGAGAATAACAGAAGGTACAGTGGAAAGAAGGAGGAAGACCGATGGAGAGGTAACAGCTGGATCATCTATTCAGTTAAGCCATCTCTCCATGCTTCAAAGCTAGTTTTTATCATAAAAAGAGAGTGGAAAGGCTGCTGTATTTTAGAGAATAAAATGAGGAGTGTGGGGACTGAAAAGTGAGAATCGAAGCTCCCATCTTTGATGGTGAAGAAAACGTGAGTGGAGGTGGTGAGGCTGGTTTTAATGTAGCAAGGAGAAGAGAAGAGACAGCTAGCGGCAGAGAGTGTCTTAAGCATACGTGAACAGTGACAATGGACCAACAATCTTAATTGTCACATCAAAGCTACAGTGAAGGGGAGAAGAGTTGTGTGAGAAGAGATGACAGTGAATAGTGAGCATGGACCTTAAACTTAATTTATCCCATAAATGAATAGTAAGAAAGGGAGAAGAGAGTAGTAGCATGGAATAGAGAGAGGGTTAGGTTTTCCTTTGTTTTTCATCACTAAAGCGTGGAGAAGATGGCTCACACTTGGAGCATAAAAATGGAGATAGAAGGCTAGCTTCCCGACACCAGTTCAACAGGAATATCGAGTCAAGTCACGGTTAAGCTATTTTTATCACTTTAAGGTTGTAATTTCTTTTTGGATTGTTGTGTTGTTGGTGTTGATTTCATTACGTTTTGGGATGAATGATCTTAACACATTATTTTTATTGTTTTACTTCAAACCTATTGCTAAAGCATTGAATGTAATTTGTAATCATTATTTTTTATGTTTGTGAGTAGCATCTAATGATTGTTAATCGTTAGGAACAACATAACTTAGGTTAGATAACCCGAACATATGAGGTTACTGCCTATATTGATCATTTTCCAATTCATAATGCAGCTACCAAATTGAATCTAGAGATTATATCCTAGGTTATTCGGTAGTTAGGTTTAATTAATGATCTTATCTTGATTAAACATGACCTAAGGGAAAACCAGGATTAGTAGAGTGCAAGCAAAATCAATAGAAATTACACACAACAATTCCCCCACACTTAAACTATGCTTATCCTCAAGCAAAATAAAGAAAAATAGACTATAAAAGAATAAAAAATAAAACAATTTTCGTAAATAATAGTCAAAGATATCAACGATCATTTCAATAAACACAACCTGAGAACTTGAAACTCATAATATTTTGAGAACAGGCTATTCTCCACATGCTTAGCCAAAATCAACATATACTTCAATTCAAAGAACCATCAACAAGTGTGATAGAAACTCACTCTACTCTCCATCCTCTCAAGCATTCAAAGATAGGATATATTTGATTATAATTCATTTCATGTAAGGCATCTGCCATAGGCTTGCTTACTAATCCAATCTCCACCACTCATATCAAACATAAACATCAATCTGAAGGTCTTTTTTTTAGTTGTAACGGGGTCGAGCTAAAGGTAAAAAAAAGGAAAATCACAATTTAAAACCATAGAACAAATTGAGCATTTAAAGTAATACAAACAATGAAGCATAAAACACTAAACTCTTTCCTCTTAAATTAACAAGATTAGCACTCCCCTTTTTATGTCTCTCCTCTCTCTTTTCATTTTTTATTATCTTCTCTTCCTTCCTTTTCTTTTTTATTTCCTTTTTTTTGTCTTCTCTTTTTTCTTTTTCTTTTTCTCTTTTTTTCATTTTTTTCATTTTTATTATTTTTTATTGAGAAAAAGATCAAGTTTAGAAGAGATAAAATGTAGAGGAGAGATACAAATTATTACAATTATACCCATTCCTAACTCAAAAACCAACTTCCCCCTTACTTATTCACGCAATTATTCCTCAAACTCAATCATACCCATTCAAATGCTTAATTCTTCCTTATGGTAGGTATGATGAAAAAGTTAAATAATCAAGGTAGAGGCTCACATTTTTGGGTTTAAAGAAGAAATGGTTCATGTTAAGCTCAAAAGGGGGTCACTAAGGGTAAAATTACTGTGGCTTTTTAAGCAAAAAGGGTATATCCTAATTGCCTTCATCATTTCAATATTTGCATAAAAATGTGTGATCTTGACTAGTATTTGCAAACAAGTTCTAGAGTTCCTTAATCATAAAAGAATAGTCTCAGCAAAGGATACTTGAATTTGGTGTCAAATATTTCAAAAGGGCTCAAATTCTTACCAAATGACAAGTGTCATTCATCTATCACAACAAGCTAAGGTCCCTTTAATCATAATCCAAGTAAATCATCCTAAGTATGCAAGTATACTCATTCACTCATATTATGCATTTCTAATCTAGATGGAGTTCATTTAATGACCATGCATCTCTAACTATTAAATAGGAAAAAACAAACACACAATTAAAAATAATAATAATAATTTTTTTAACTAGTACCTTCCCCCACACTTATATATCACATTGTTCCTAATGTGATACAAAAAAGTAAAAGAGGGATCTAAGACACAAAATAACACAAACAAGGACAAGCATTAAAACTAAAAGACATTCAATTGTCAAGCAATAAAAATAATAAAAAGAACAAAGATAAAAATACGATACAAAATTGTAAGTGGTGGCTGCATTGATGTGGTGTGGAACATGACTTCCTACATCGAGGAGTGGAGAATAGCTGCAAGGAACACAAATAGAAGAGATTGAAAAGTAGGTATGTGCACACAAAGCAAACAAATTAATTCGAGTTTCACTAAAAAAAGAATAACAAACAAATAATTGAAAAACAAAATAAAAATTAAATGGTTGCCTCTCATTTAGCACTTCTTTAATATCTTTTAGTTGGACACCTCAACCATTATACTCAAGGTGGATCACTCAAAGTAATTGATTCCACTATTTTCTTCTCTTCATTGAGATCTTTCCTCAAAAATTTGCCAACCTCTCCCACAATTATGTCGTCTAACAATTGACAACACTTATCGATTTCTTTCACCAAGCCCAACTTCTTTTCTTCTTCTTCTTGCAATACAAAATCAAGATCTGCAGAATTAAATTGATCAACAATGGAGCATTGTTCACAAACAATAGTAGTCGAAATGTGTTTAACATTAAAAATTGAAAATTCTACTGTTTCTCCCAAAACAGTCATGCTCAGTTTCCCGTTCTTCACATAAATCAAGGTATTGGTAGTGGCCATAAAATGCCTCCTAGGAGTATGGTGTGCTCCTTCCCTTACTTTTTAACCTCCCTCATGTCTAGGACAATAAAGTCTACAGGGATAATCAATACACCAACCTTTGCTAACATATCTTCCATTATTCCTTTTGGATAACGGATTGACCTATTAGCTAATTGTAAGCACATACTGGTAGGTCTTAACTGTCCTAGATCCAATTTCTCATAAATAAAGTGAGGCATAAGGTTTATACTGGCTCTAAGGTCAAGCATACCCTTAACCTCATCACAATTACCCAATGATACCTTCATGATAAAACTCCCTGGATCTTTTAGTTTTGGGGGTAATTGATCCTGAAGAACTGCACTCATTACTTCCAAAACTATCACGTTCTCATTAGGCTCAAACTTTTGTTTCTTAGTGTTTAGTTCCTTAAAGAACTTCACATAAGATGTAATGTTACTAATCACATCTAACAAGGGCAAATTAATGTTAACCTCTGAAAGCATGTTATGTAAGTACAAAAAATGCACATCTTGTTTCGATTCCCTAAAACAACTTGGATATGGAATTAGTGGTCTATAAGGATCTGTTGCTTTATGCAATTTTTTTCCTTTATGCCCCTAGTGTCATGCTTTAGTTTTTCACCTTTTTGAATGTGACTAGACGAGTCATGCCCATTGCTTACCTCCTTCTGCTCATCTTTTTCTCTTATGAAGCTCTCCTCCTCTTGACTAGCAACATCAAACATATTAGGAAAATTCTCAATGTGATTTTCAATCACCCTTCCACTTCTCATAATACTGCTCGGGCTTGCTTAGGTTGATTAAGAAACCTTCCTTTTTGATTGTTGTGAATTTGAGCAATGAGTTGCCCCTACTTGGATCTCAATCCTCTTCACAAACACCTCCAAATAATTGAATCTCTTATTGTTCGTTCCTTGATTTTGAAGTGAGGATTGCCCTTAGTAATAATTTGGCCTTTGAAAATTTTGATATTGTGGTTAGGGCTATACTGGTGGATTGTTGGTCTTCCATGAAAATTTATGGTGGTTTCTCCAACCAGGGTTGTAAGTGTTTGAATACGAATCATTTCGCTCCTTTGGATGAAAACCATTGAGTAAGTTAACTTGTTCTTCCCCATCTACAAAAGGATCACAAGAATATGAACAAACATTATCTTTATGACCACAAGTTCCGTATATACCATATACCTCTTGATTTGGAACGTTTTGGGGTAATCTTGTAATTAGCATCTTTACATGCCTTGTTAACTCAGTTAACTGCATAGCTAATTCTTGATTCGAGCTCACTTGATGAACTCCAACGCTTCTCCCTTTCATGCTCTTTTATTGAGAATTAGTCCCCAACATTTCAAAGATTTCATACGTTTCTTCAACCACCTCCTCTCCCACAGCTCCTCCTGCCGCATTCTCCACTGCGTACTAACATTGTTATGTTAATCCATCATGGAAGAATTAGTTCTACATGGGAAGTGGAAAATGATGGTGTGGACATTGTATGAGAAAGAGTTTGAAGCATTTCCACACCTCATGGAATGGTTCTCCCTCCATCTGAGTGAAGGTTACTATCTTCGTCCTTAACTCAGAAGTATTTAGATGGGAATAGAACTTTCCCATGAATTTGTTATACACCTCTTCCCATGTAGTCAATGAACTAGGTGGAAGGGTCATTAGCCATGCCTTGGCCTGATCCTTCAATGTGTATAGGAAGCATCTCATTCTGAGTTCATCTTCACCTAAGCCATCCAAAGGGAAGGTTTGGAGAGTAGTATAGAATTCCCAATTGAAATTCAAAGGGTCTTTACTGGGAACTCCATAAGATAGCAGCATGTTGTAGTGGATACTCTTCAATTCATAGTTCCTAGCTACCTCTCCCAAGCGTATGCACGAAGTGGCAGTACCAATCACCGGTCTAGCATACTCTTTCATTACTAACTGCCTTTCACCCATCTTTTGGTTATTAACTTGATCTTCACATTTGGGTTCCTCATGATCGTCTTCAAAGTCCCCTTGAGGTCTTCATATTCAATGTATGTTATCAACAAAAGGAATAGGTTCACTATCTAGAGATCTCCTTCCTAGCATAAACTAAACAAACTCACTTCTTAGAGACCTCCTTCCTAGCAGGGACTAAGGCAACACTAAATCAATAACAAAGACTAAACAAACAAATCAATGAAACAACATAATAAAACATGTATGACTGAATAAACAAAAACAATCAAAAAATAAATCAAAATTAAATCAAGTGAAAACACTAAACTCCTTTCCAATAATGACGCCAAAAACTTATTATGCCTAAAATAAGTTCTAAAAATATCTATGTTGTCCGACTCGCAAGTATACGAGATAGTTATAGTTGATTACCTAGGATCGTCTCCCACGGAGGTGAAATTAGTTCACTCAAATTAACTTTGAACAAAAATAAAAACAAATGCAATTGTAAACATTCTATCTTCATGATTAAGTGAAAGATTTAAAGAAAATCATAAAATTAAACTAAGAAGTAAACTAATTTTATTGGAAACAAAAACATAAAGATTAATCGAAGTGGAAAACTCTTGAGAATTAAATTAACTAATTTAATCTCCTATGCATGATTAAGGGGAAATGATTGGATAATTGTCTTACTAAAATTAATAGTTGGGTTTTAAAATCAACTCGAATAATAAATTAAATCTAACTTTCATATTCGACAAGTTATGTCGGATCCCGTTTCCGGAGCCCGACTATCGCATTCGAATACCAATATTTTTACACAACCACTTGTATTCAAACTATCCCCTTTTTGGCTCATCTCCATTCTAGCCCAAATATGTCGAAGGATAGCATTGGTGAGTCCCCAATTTGCATATGAACATGCTTCGGGTCAATTAGCATAACTTCTTAACTTCTTCTTCTGTGTTTGGCCTATCGTCTGTGTTTTATCGTCTGTCTTTGACTTTTTATCATCTGGGTTTGACCTCCTATCGTTTGTGTTTTAGCGTTTGTCTTTGACTTTTTATCGTCTGGGTTTGACCTCTTATCGTCTGTGTTTTATCGTCTGCCTTTCATTTGCGTCTGCCTTTCATTTGTGTCTACCTTTCATTTGCGTCTGCCTTTCATTTGCGTCTGTGTGTGACGTCAACATAGACAATTCCTTTCGTCTGTGTTTTTCCTTTGCGTCTATGTGTAACGTCAGCACAGACAATTTCTTTCGTCTGTATTTTTCCTTTGCGTTTAGAACACAATCTCTCCAATTCTAACATACTATTCTAGTACAAACAACCTTGGCAATTTCAACAAAGAAGAACATGCACATGTACGTTTCATTATCCCAATCTTCA
>JANQAP020500369.1:0-15147 GCA_026874005.2 Erythroxylum coriaceum | reverse complement strand
GGTTTGAGAGTTGAATGAAGTCAAATTGGTAGCTGGATGGTTATACTCAGGATTTTCCAAATTTGCACAGTGTAAAAATTTTCAAGTCTTCCTTAGGGGTAAATTTCGTGTTCTGACTTCAGGGCAAAATATGGTTTAATCTAGCCTAAATTAGACAAATTTGTATTCTGGAAAGTTATAGCTTATCTTTCTAGCTTTCCAACAGTATATTATATGAAGCTTTTGGACATCGGAGTTGAAAGTTATGGTCTTTATGAATGGAGATGTCCAGGAGAGTCACTTCATCTTAGGTTGACTTTCTGCTTCATCTTATATTGACTGAAACTTCTTATGGTCCAATTTTTACCCCTTATATGATAGAATTTGTCTTCAAGATCTTCATGAAAGTTGTAGACCTTTCTTTTAACTTTCCATTGATATAAAGTTTGTAAATTTTGGAGTTCTGGATCAAAAGTTATGGAGGTTTGAAAAGTTGTGATGTCGGTGAAGAAGAAGAAGGATTCACATGTCCACTGGAGTGCCGCGGTCGTGCACGTGCACGATCGCGACTTCGTAGGACCACCCAAAATATCACGGTCGTGCATGTGCACGATCGCGACTTCGCAAGACCACCCAAAATGTCGCGATCGTGCATGTACATGATCGCGACTTCCCTATTTATCCAAAGGAGGTTATTTTCTAAACATACTTTGATCTTTTTGTTATAACTTCTTCATTTGATGTCTAAATGACTTGATTCTTGAACCAATAGATTCCTAACACATTTTTCTACCTTTCCATAAAAATTTGTAACATTATGAATTGTTTGGAAAAGATTGATTGAACGAAAGTGAGAGAATATGTTGGAATGGTATGAACTGGTGTTGTTTTACTGAACATACTTCGTGTTTTGATTATATCTGGACCTATAGGACTCCAAATGAGATGATTTTTTATTTTAAGTAAAATATAGAAATGGGGCTACAAATTATATGACAAAGTCTAATTTTGATTCAGTCTCTAAGATGTTCAAATTTTGGATGGAATTTGTATATAGTACACTGTTTTTGAATGTGAGCAACAAGGTAATGTTCAATTTGAGGCATTATATGAAGGACTGAAAGGTGAATTAAAATTCATGCACTATGAGAATAGGCACCTTATACATAGAGAATATACTTATCATAGAATATTATGGTAACTAAATAGATTAAACATGTGCCTAGATTGGAACCTAATTAATTTGGTTAATTTGGTTAATTATTAGGTTGAATTGTGCATCGAGAGGTGGTAGTAGTTACCTAATTAAGCATACATGTATCCCTCAAAAGAGGACAAAGATACTTTAGGTTAATTTATTTCAACATAGATAACTAATTTTGCATGATAGTTAGAATTTCATAGAAGTGAACCCCAAAAACCTAACATTCATCTAATTGATTCTTTTTTCGTTATTTTAATTTCTTTATCTTTGTTAGTTAGTAATTTAATTATTCTTCATAAATTATTTTTTATTTAATTATTATTTGACTAGAATTAATAGATATAGAAATATAGTCCCTGTGGAATTGATACTTTAAAATACTTTAATTTTATAAACTTACTACAATCTATTATGTATACTTATAGATAAATTACATCAAGTTATAGCGCTATTACTGAGGACTATTTATTTACTAGTTTTTTAATCTTAGATTTCTTTTTATTGTATTATTTTATTTTCATATAATTTTATTGGCTCTGATATGTAGCAACTTTAAAGTTAGTATTTTGATCAAACAATTTCAAACTTAACATAAAAAGTAGTTAATATTTTAAAGCAGATAAAGATGTTATTAAATCATAATATGGCCAACAGGGAGATGTCCTATAAATGTGGCATGTATAGGCATATTTTTTATGTATGCATGAATTTAGAGCCTTCCTATATTATCATTAATAGGATAATTATATGGATGCTTACGGGGATTCAACATAAATGATCTTTTCTCTAATATATATATAATTAGAAAGACTAGCCATCCAATTTATTTAGGAGGAGCAAATAGCTAAAGTGAGTAAATGTGTGGGTCTAACTAAGATCTAAAAATAACCTTAGTTTCAACAACCATTATCTTTAAAGTGCTATAGGATGAAACCTGAATTGGATAGAAAAGATGATTTTGTAGTTTATATATTTTGTTGATGTAACATTAGATAGATTAGGGAAATATGAATCTTGAATGGACAGACTTAAAGAGATGGTTTTATTTAATTATAAACCCATTAACAATTTATAGATCTAAGTGAACCAGATAGAAAAAATTGTAAGTGAATGAGATCAAGGTGAACCTTTTAATAATAGAGAGGTAAACATAAAAGATTGATTGATAACATTCCACTTAGAAATGAAAAAACACTTGATGTTAAAGTTTCTATAAAGGAGGAGGTTTTGAATTTATACACACCTCAAGAAGCAGATATAGATAAGTAGAAATTGAAAGAAAAGGAATCAATGAAGAAGATTGTCGATGAATTATTAGTAATCACCTTAAGTAAGGAGCACTACTCCCTATAGCAAGACAAACTACCATAAATAATCAATGATTTATGGAATTTTATTATTCCTAATACAAACAGGTATTTTATTAAGTGAAAGGGAATTAGCAAAACCAGAAAGTATTGGCATATCTGAGAGCTAATGGGTCTTTAAATTTGAAAAAGAGTGGAAGCAAGCCTTTATTTATAGATCTATGATAAAAGGCTTGAGTGAGAAGTCTAGCTAAAAGGTTTCTAAAGTATCGGTTATTGTGAGGCAACCAAATGACTTTAACTTTATTTTAATTTCCTTAGTGTTTATTCTTACTATTGTTTAATTTTCTTTTGTAAGAAGTTTTGTGATGGAATTTTATGAATCTACCACACCAACTAAGTATAAATAAAGTGGGAATTTTATTGACCTAACTATCTTTCATGATGGCTTTCATTATCTTACTTGTTTGACATTGAGGAAATTTGAAGAATTCTACCACACCAATTAAGCATAGTTAACGTGGGAATTTTATTGACCTAACTATCTTTTATGATGGCTTTCATTATCTTGTTTGAAATTGAGGTGTGAGGAGGTGAGTTCTTAAAAATCTAATATTCTTTTCTTTCTTTAGGTTTTATGTTTTAACTAATATATTTCTAAAATATATGTGTTAAAGTGTTTTAGGTTTGGATTTTTTACTTTCTTGTTATTTTTGTGTTGTGTTTAGGATCTATCATTTACTTTAGGTTGATGAATGGCATAAGTTCACAATGATTCTTGATTTATATTGTTTCAAAGAGTTAAGTGTATAACATGATTAAGTGGATTACAATACAATCTTGAATTTGTGAATGCTAGAAGACTAAATTTGTTAAGTGATAATAATCTGATTTGACTTAAGTAATCTCAAGAGAATTTGAGCTTTTATACAATTTTTTTTAATGTGGATATCTTCTTTGATTTTAAATTTCTAGAAATTGAATTTTATCTTTTTGATATTAAATGTAAAATGTATACAAGCATTAAAATAACAAAAGCACTTAGGGTTAAGTTTAAGCTAAATTACTTAACTTTTATATATTAATCCATTTGTGAGCCTTGTTGAACCTAAATTAAAAATTTTCCTTTCTTTGTAATACCTTTCTAGATGACCTTAAGCCTAAAATAAAACAATATAATTCCTCCTCAATTGATGGTTAGTGCTTTCAATTTGTTGTGGTTCTTAGATATGTTATGCTAAGAAACAAATTTGGAGCATGTGGTGATTTGTATGAAGAAGGAAATATGAAAGAAATACAATTCATGTCAATTGAAAAAATGAAATTCTTATATAAAAAAGTAACTATTATGTAAAAAAAGTGTTAAAAATATTAAGGAATTTTTGTTAAAATTTGACTGGCATGGATTCTTATACTTGAAAAGAATGAAGGAAGAGGAGGAATTTTGTAAGATATGAGGAGTTGGTGGAGATTTTTTATTAAGTTCTTAATTTCTTTGCACTAACTGTGAATATCTTTTTTTTTCATATCTTTTTTTTTCCTATTCCTTCCTTTGTTAACTTTCTTATCCCTTTGGCTACATTAAAATCTAATTCAAAGATCTTTTGATTTTTGCTTTTATATATTAGTTGAAGTAGTGGAGATTAGATGAGTTGAAATAGTGGAGATTAAATGATTTTCAAGCTTATGATAAGTTCCTTTTGATAAGAAGACTATGAATATACTGCACCACAATTCAAATAGTTGTTTGATGAGTGATACTTTATGAGGGAAAAGTAATGTTGAAGTACTTTTTTTCTTAATAATAGAAGTAGAATAGTATTTGAATTATTTTTGTATAGTGATCTATTTAAAAATTATTATGTGTTCAAGTTCTTCAATCCAATTAAAGATATATATATATATATTATTAACTATGAAGTTAACTAATGTATGTAGATAGATGTTTGTATGTATCATTCTAGTAAACACTTAAAAGAATATAAATCATCCACTGAGGCCACTTAGGAGTTTAAAAAGACTTTTGGTATATGTTAAATGCTACCATACACCTATGAAATTGGAATTAACTTTTGCTTTAGTTATGAGTGCTTAATTAGCTAAGATTACATGTTATTAATTGCTAAAGTACAAGAAATGAGTTAAGGATATATTATGATAAATATATATCATAATATATATTTATTGACCGGCCCACCTGTTTTAAAAAAACAACAACATCGTTTTGAAAGTAACGATAAGGCCATAGGCTAGGTCGGGCTGACTCGTGGCCTGCCAGACCTCGGCCCATGGCTCAATTAGGTCGATTATGGTCAGCTCGTGGTCCGCTCGTGGCCAGTCAACCCGGACCAAAATTAACCCGGGCAGGCTGGGACCTTTTTGAGGCCTCTAGATGGAGTGGAAGAAGGAGAAATAGAGGAAGAGAATTAAGGTCTATAGGCTATAAAGTACATTATAATGAAACAAATGTTATAATAGAATATCAGGTGAATGTTGTGTAGTTTGTAACTTTATCCAATAATCAATAGATAACATAAATTGACTTATGATTGCTATAGTATCTATATAAATACATACATACATACATACATACATACATACATACATGCATGCATGCATACATACATACATACATACATAAATACATACATACATACATACATATATACATACATACATACATACATACATACATATACACACATACATAAATGTTTATAGTATTTGTATAATTAGAAGCATTATGTAAATTGACTTATGATTGTTGTACAAGGACATCAAATTTAGATATTGAATCCTACATTAAGTACATAACTAATTATGCAATAACCAAATTATGCCATTTCATTATCTATAAATGCTAAGAAGAGAAGATTTGTGCAATCTTGAAATTAAGGAAATAGATATTACAACTTTTTTCCAATGCTTTCAAGCATCTTATGATGATATTAGTTATTTTTTGTAAAGTTAACTAGGGATATTCTACTCCGAAGTAAGTATTTTGGATAAGTCATTATTATTACTAATGTTATTCTTACATTTTCACTATTTTGGACATATTAATTATATAAATGCTGTCAATTTATATATATGTAATTTTACAAAATGCTTAATGTGATTGCATTTCCACAAACAAAATATTAATATCTAGGTTTACTTAAGAAGATATCATAACCTTATAATTAAACCATAGACATTTAACTGATACTTATAAAAAGTTAACATTCAAAGATAATAATATATATAATCTAATTACATGCCTCTCTAATAAACTTGAAAACTAAATGCCAATATTTTGCCAACTCATTTCCATAAGAGAAACTTGTTTAAAGCTTCTCCATAATAAGAAAAAAAAAACGCTATCATGTAAATGATACAAATTTAGTTAATTGCTGATTTTTACAACTTTTCTTCCTCAATAATTACAAGTTTCAATATCCCATTCAATTTAGTAGCTCCCTTTTCACTTTGGTTATGTGCTCTTCAATTTTAAATTTTTTTTGAAAAACTCTACTTGGTTTTCCTTCTAGCACACCAATTTCATAATTAATTGACTTTAATTCTTCATTTGGCTTTTTTTTATCAACTTCTAAGGAATTAATTAAATGTTTCTCTCTCTTTGTCATATCTTCATCACACCAAAGAAAGAATTGAAAACCCCATTCCTATAACAACAAATGTATTGTTTTAATGCTAATTCAAACCCATTACTAAATCCCCTCTTATATTTTATACCATGACCTAAAAAATCATAAAAGCTTATATTAAAATTTTTCAATAGTCTATGAGGTCATCAATAGGCTCCTCATTCCTCATTAACAAAATATTCATTCACCACTTAGTTCCCTCCTACTCTAACTTTTTCCTATAATATTGATGAATTCAAATATTTCATCTTATTTTAAAACATTTATAATTAACAAATACCGCTAAAAATTCATTCTTTAAATCCTTAAATTATTTAGTATAATAGAAATAATTAGTTAAATATCACTATTAACAGTATCCTTACTGACATAATCAAATGCTAAATTACAAAACACAATACTTACATATACCATTCAAAGGAAAGTAAGAAAACCACTAAACATCATACAACTTAAGACCTATGAAAACTCACTTTCTTATTACTAATTTCATAATATAGCATGAAAAGATATCCACTAATATCAAAAAAATAGTTAAAGTTATCACTAATTTTGAAATCTCGTAGATTGAATCATAGTAGATGATAGTTATCCAATTGGATGATAAGATTCTATCTCAAAATAAATTGAGAACAATATTTCAATTTAGGGAAAATCTTATTTTTGGCCATTTAATGTGATAATAGTGTTTCGCGGGCAAATTTTATATATTTTCACTTGAATAAACTTTAATCAACATTTTAATACATTGAAATTAGTGTATGTCATACTACTAATTTTCTACTTTGTTAAGAGCTCAGAGAGAACTGCAAAATAAAGTCCTCAAGTAGAAAAATGTGCTCTAAAGATATATTTTAATAAGGCTTTTAATCATTATATTGGGAATTCTAACTTAATATAATGCATGCTTTTTGTTTCCTAACCAAGTTTAGTCACTAGATTGAATGATCATAACCACTATTATATAGTGGATTTTAATCAATAAAAGTCATGTCAATCTTATTCATGGTCCAAGGGGTTTGAGGCAAATGGATCCCCTCTCCCCTTCACTTTTCACCCTAGGAATGGAGATACACATTAGGTTCATTAAAAATGGCATAGCTCTAAACAGGAAGTTTAAATTTCATTCCAAGTGTAAGGTCAGGAGAATTTATAGTTTATCATTTACTTATGACCTAATTTTGTTCTCTAAAGCTGATCCAAATTTAATGAATACCTTGATTTTAGCTTTGCCACCTTTAAACACCTATCAGATCTAGAGATAAACAAGTAGGAAAGTTAGCTCTTCCTCTCTATAAATGCTTATGCTAATGTTAGCATATTAGAATGCCTAATAAGATTCAAAGCCTCCAAACCTCTAATTCTCTACTTTAGTATTGCAATCTCCACTAAAAGACCTTCATTCAGAGAGTTCAATTCCCTTATTGAGAAAATTAAGAGAAGGATCTCAAGCTAGTGTAATTATAACCTCTCAATAACTAGAAGAGTACAACTTGTGATCTTAGTCTTAAGCTCTTTACAATATAGTGGAGTTCACACATCTGGCTTCCAAGAGGCATTACCAAGATAATTGAGCATTTACTAGAAAAGTTCATCTAGTTAGGTAATATTTCTAAAAAAGCTTTAGCTAAAGTAAACTATAAGGATTTGTGTTTACTAAAAATGAAGGGGGATTAGGCATTCTTTCTATCAGAGACACTAACCAAGTGCAATTTATAACGAGAATTTGGTTAATATACAATGAAAAATGCTCCTTGTGGGTAAAATGAATCAAAATGTTTTACATAAAAGGTGGTAGCTTCTGGTGTCTTAAGCTGAAAGTAAATTCTTTTTGGACTATAATTCACATGCTTAAATTGAGAAATGAATCTAGAAAAAGAATTATGCATAAGATGGGAGATGGTGTGACAGTTTTCTTTAGCATGATAGTTGGAACTTAATAAGACCCTTGTATGATCTTCCCTCTCTTTAACGTTTAAAGGAGCAATCCCTAACAATTCCACTATTAAGGAAGCATTGTCCTTAACTTATTCCAGTGTAATAACAACTATGAACCCTAGGTATTAAATTATTTGTGACCAAGCTAATGTTATTACATAGAAACTAGATACTTCTTACTCTTTTACAAACAAGTTTTACAATAATAGTATCAGAATCTAGGGAACAAAAGTTCCTTGATACTATTTGGTTTGGTTCCCTTAATCTTACATGAGAGCATCTTTAATTACTTGGCTAGCTTTCAAAGGAAAGCTAAGCACGTGGATGAGGTAAAAAAATTTAAAATATTATCTTAATTATACGTCATATGTAAGAATGAGAATAAAATGTTAGTATATTTGTTCTTTGAATATGATTAAACTTTCAAAATATGTAGTACAATCAATGATTTGCATAACAAAAACATCCCATATAGAGATTACTTAAGCATCATTCAATGGTGCATCATGGACCAGAGGAAGAAAGACAGTGAGTGAATAGTTTTCAAAATAGCTTTTTGCAACGCAATATATGGGATTTTGATGGGTAGAAATAGAAGGATATTCAAGTAATATGAGAAGAAAGAGCAAGTTTTGACAATGTCAATACTATAGGTTATAAGGGAATATTTTATAATCCATTTGTCCAAAGGCAAGTTAAGCATATTGATATCAAAAAACTGAAGGATTTAAAGCTTAGAGGCTTTACAAAAATCTTGATTACTAATCAAACCTTATATATATGCAATTGGAGCTATTATGCCAGTTTCTCTTTTATATAGTAGGGTATTGTTTTCTTTTTAAAATTAAAAGATATTATATTAACAATAGAAAAAGTTACTAAAACCACATTATAATGATACACTTAATATATCCATCTATCAGCAAAATAATCTACAAGACTAATGTATAATAGGTACAAGTAATTATATTATCTAAGCAATCTTCATGTTATAAGTAATTGCATTGTGCTTGGAGTTTGCTATCAAGGCAACTCAAACCCAATTAATAATCATATCTGCTATCTAATATTTTTCCGTTTCAATCCCCTTGTACAATCTCCTATTTCTTTCCCTCCATATTAAGTAGATGGTAGTAGTGAAGGTTGTTTTAAGAGTCACCAATTTGGCTTACCCTGTTTGGTGCACTCCATGATCATATTCAAAGTTTCTCCCTACTCAAAAGTACAGTAAAGGATCGGTAAAATTTGCATCATTTTTCTCCAAATTGCTTTAGTAAAACTACATAAAAATATAAGTGATTCCTACTCTCTTCAACTTCTTTACACAAAATACAAACAAGGTCATATGTCCCAAACCATCAATCTTTAGTTCTCAGCATATGCCTGATTACCAACCAAGAACAAATTGAAGCTTTTGAATTCAAAGATTGCTTCTATAATATATCATGCCAAGGGACTTCTTTTTGATTATTGGATAAGCTTTACAATTTATAGCCTTCAAAATACTGAAAGTGCACAAGTTGTGATTTGTAGTATGTGAAGGGTCGATCCCACGAGGAAGGTGAACTAATATAATCCTATGTTATCTAAAGCTCGAAAAAATTAATAAAATGAAAATAAAAATTGAAAAGAAAAGTAAATATAGGAAAGTGATTATCAAGAAATTAATTCACAAGTTTAACATAAAAAGAAATTAAAATTGAGCAACACAAAAGTCACAATGGAAATTAACCAAGAAGGGTCACCAAATTATGAGAGAGGGGATTTTGCCTATCATCAATGCTAATCTAGTCAATTATGTGTTATTGTGGTGTCAGTTCTAGATTATTGTAGGGTAGATTACTCTTTTTTGAGTTATAATCATTGATAAATCATAAACCTTGATTGAATTACTTAATTTGCAATCTCTCAATTAATAAAAGACCCCAACTCTAATTAGATCTCACGCCTTCTAATAAACCACTAGGTCTCACATGGGATCTCTCTCTGCACAATGATCGATATGATTAATTACGTGGTCTATTGGATCGCTTAACCCTCATTAATCCAACCCAATCATTTTATCCGATTCACCCTCTCAGTTTATTACCTAAATATGCAAATGCCACAATTAATCATAACACCTAATCACATTAACACAAAAATAACTATATTAGCATTAAATCAAGTTCAAATCTAGAAGGAAAAGTTAGAACATCATTAACATTCCAAGATTCATCATCATACAATCCATTATTACCTCAAACATTAAATAAATGAAAATAAAGGTAGAAAGGAGAAAGAACTTGGATTGGATAACTAGGGAAGGCAGCAGCATCGAAAGACCCGCTCCCTCTTTTCTCTTCTTCCTCATCTCTCTCTTCTTCTTCTCTCTCTTGAAGCTTTTCCAAAAATGGCAGAAGTGGAGGTTTCCTTTTTTAGGTCATTTCTCTTCCTTTAAGTAGTCTTTACTGCTTAAGGTAAAATCTAGGTTTTACCTGGGCCCAAAAGGTCTAAAAGGTTTCTGAAAACTTAAGTTTGGAAGGTTAGTTAGTGTCTGTTCCTAGGCAGGCCATGATCATGGTCTCCTATTTGACCTTTTGTCACGATCATGGCTTACTAGTCACAATTGTGGCCCTCTATTTTGGTTTTGGCCTCCTTTAAAACTCCTTTGTTCTTCGATATTAGCACTGAAACATTGGCAAACTCATCAAGGTTCCCAAATACACAATAATGAAGCTTAAAAGCATACTCTAACCCATAAAACACTTAAAACACAAATATTTAACTAACTAACACAATTCTAACCTAAACACTCGATTAAATTTAACCACTAAACACATCCTAAACTATCCACAAAACATGATGCAATCTACAGTCATCACTTATTTAACAAAACTAGCCATTATCTTATGACAGGAACTATTAGAGAATGTACCTTTCGAGTTGAGAACCCAAACATAGCTACCTTTTCCTTGTGCCTCAAGAATAGGTCTTAAATAGTCTGTAAGCAAAGAGAAGCCTCTGAAGCTACCAAACCACTCCCTATTATGAATAAGTGTAAAGACTCTAGCAATTTTTGGAATTATGTTTCAAAGTTGTGTTATGTCATGTCTTTGGAAAAGTGGGCTATTAGTGGTCCAATTATCAAACCATAACCAAATATGAGTTCCATCTCCCAATTGATGTTTAATGTAAGGATAAACT
Organism: Erythroxylum coriaceum; assembly: GCA_026874005.2. Classification (NCBI taxonomy): domain Eukaryota; kingdom Viridiplantae; phylum Streptophyta; class Magnoliopsida; order Malpighiales; family Erythroxylaceae; genus Erythroxylum; species Erythroxylum coriaceum. The sequence goes on along the minus strand of JANQAP020500369.1, from coordinate 3,886 downwards.
AAGTCTCTTAAATTGAGTAGATAATTGAAAACCACGAAAAGACACGAGAGGTGCTAACCTATCGGAAGTTCTGCTCATTAACATGATATACATTCACCCATTTGACCCATAATGCATCCTTATCAGTAAAAAGTCTTCATATCCTCTTACATATGAGAACTTTTTGCATTTGTGAAATAGAAATAATGCCTAAACCTCCTTGCTTCTTTAGCATCGTGATATCACTCCATTTAACCTTATCCCTTTTGCCATCATCCACCTTCCCGAACCATAGAAAATCTTTTAGAATCCTATTAATCTCTTTGTTAACTCTTTTAGGTAGAACAATGTGTGCAGCCCAATAAATGTGCATATTATGTAAAACCGAAGAAATAAGTTTCAATCAAGAAACATAAGACAAGAATCTATTTTCCATGCATAAATTTGGCTCTTGATCTTCTCAATTAGAGGAACAAAATCATAAAACTTGGGTTGGAAGTTATTATTGGAGCTCCCAAATATTTGAAAGGAGGGGAATGCGATGGAATCCCATATTACTATAAATTTCCTCTTGGTTATTAACATCCGAGGATATGTATAAGTTGCTCTTCTCCATATTCACCTTGAGCCTAGACCATACAGAAAATATGTGCAATATGTTTAACAATATGCCAATATAATGGTTAGCAATCCTACTAAAAAGCATGAGAACATCAACATATATCAAGTGAGATAGCTTGATGTCACAACATTTGTGGTGATAAAGAAATCTACCATTACACTCTATAAGTTTGGAGATCATTATGGAAATTTCTTCGATAGCTAAGGTGAAAAGGTAAGGAGAAAGTGGATCCCCTTGCCTTGTCCCCCTAACACTTTTAAAAGATAAAGAGGGAATACCATTAATCAATACACTGAACGATGTAGTCGGAAGGCATTTCAATATCTAATTCATAAACTTGAGTGGTAGCCCTATTGCTTGCCAGCAATCTTGAATTTATCTCCAACTAGTAGTATCATAGGCTTTAAAGAAATATATTTTCAACAAATAACTTTTAATCCTCTTGCTTATTTTATAATCCCCTAAAAATTCCTTAAGAATGAGAATATTATCTCCAATATTCCTCTCTGATAAAAATGCCCCTTAAGTAGGACTTATAACAACTTTCAAAGCAAGTTTGAGCTTTGGGCCAAGTAGCTTAGCAATTACCTTATACATTGTTGTGTAATAAGATATAGGTTTGAATTCAGACAAGGAAGATGGGTTTTGCTTCTTAGAAATAAGGCAAATATATGAATGATTCACCTCCTTTAGCATTTTCTAAATGAGAAAAATTCCAAGACTACCTTAGTAAACAGTGCTCCTGTAATCTCCCAAATTTTTTGGAAAAACAATGTTGGAAAACCATCTAGGTCTGATGCTTTTAAAGGATGTAAGCTGAAGAGAACTTCCTTAACTTCTTGTGGAGTAAATGAGGAAATTAAGGTATCATTTAAAGTCTTGTTTATTGGAACTTTTAACACGTCATTAATATTAAAACCCTATTGCTGAGTGATTGTCTTACCCATTAGCTCTTGAAAATAACTTATAGAAAAATTTCAAAACGCCAACTATTCTGTGATGGAGTTAGGTTGATTATCTAATAGTTTTGTGATAGTATTTTTGTTCCTTTTTGCCAAAAGAGAATCATAAAAGTATCTGGAATTGTTGTCAACATCTTTTATCCAATTCAGCCGAGCCTTCTGCTTTTATATTAAAGTTTGGAGTGTCAACTCCTTCTGATATTCCCTTAATCTTCTGGTTTTAACAGTCCCAATTTCTACATTTTGGGGATGATTGTAGCATTCCTCCTGAGCTTCTACCAACTTCATATTCTGATTGGTAAGGCTATGATTTTTCTTTCTAACAAACTCCTTGATTGCCCCTTTTACTACTTTCAACTTTTGCACCAGCTGATAATTATTGTAGCCTTATACTTCAATGCTCCAACATCTGCCAATAATCTCCACAAAGCCCTCCATTTGTGTGACCTCATTAAAAAATCTAAATGGAGCTACTAGTTTTTAGTGTTTTATCATCTCCTGTATGAGTATGTATGAGTGGTTTGAAAATTGGTTCTCTCTAAAATAAGCATATGCCTTCATAAATTAGCACAGCTAACCTTGATCCACAACTGCTGTGACGCTCCCAAAATTCTTAAACCACAATTAACATAAAAATTCAAATACCATTAATTAACCAATTTCTCATTATTTCCAAAAGAGAGGATTGTTTGTCAACACAAATTATTCTATACGACACAACTACCCAAATTGTCACATTAAAAAAAATATACAATCGAATAACTTTACTCAATTAATCTGTTGGCCCCACCTAAACTCCACTTTGTTCATCCTATACATTGGGGTTATCAGTAATTAGTTGATCTTTTAAAAAACATAATGGTAAGGGCTGAGTTGCCTACCTAGTAAGGGTAACTGATTGTGCCCTTAAAACTAAGTAACTCAATAAATAATTATAACACTTCGTCAACCGATTAAAACATACATATAATATGAATGTTCATAACATTACTTAGTCTAAATCAAACAATTAAGAAACATCTCAAAAATTTTACTAAACAACGATTAACACACATATTAATACATATTGCCATTTATGCTTGATTCTATCATTAACTTAATTGCATGGGCCTTGCTTAACCTAGTAGACTTACATCCAATAGTTTGTCGGCTCATTGTATCTCATCTCCTCATAACCACTCACTAAGTAGACACATAATTAAATGTATAAATATCGACAGAGGATACCTCAATTTCTTAATCTCTCTTCGTACCCCATTAATACTCTAGTACCTAGCCATCGACACAGGATATCCCTAAGACTCAGGATGCTCTGATATCTGCTCCACGGATAGATACCTAGCCATCACCTACTTATATCGACACATTCTATCCATCTAACGACACAATCTATCCATCTAAGACCATCAAATGTAGCCTATCCTAGGCAAGCCATCGATTCTCGATTTTTGCCAATTATTCATAACATATTATCAACTTATCTCTATTTAATTAACACATTTCTCATCAAATTAACAAGCAATTCATCTTATAAAATGTAACAAAATATAAAAATATAAACATGAAACACCTTGACTTTGTTAATTATTAGTGAAATAAAATAAATATAATTCATATATGTAATTATTAATCATTAATTTAATTAATGACTAATTGAAAATATAATTTATTAATAACAAAACAGTATTCTATTTTTAGAGTAAAGTCCAAGGTTATCCTTACCTCGATTTCAAACTCAACTAATTTATATTCCAATTTACTCCTTATTTGAACTGTTGGACCTATATATTACAAAATTCTATTAGACTAATTTACGAAAAATTTCAACTCAAATATAATTAATAATCCAACATTATTATCTTTTCTAATTTATTCTTAATTACAAAAATAATACCCGTATTAACTTAACCACCATAAGTACTCAAATACCCTTAACCAATTAAAAGTCCTATTTTACCTTTATCCATTTCAATTAATACCAAAATTGCCCTTCTTTGAAGTAAATTCCAGATTTACCCCTTCACTTTTTGCATTTACTATTATGTCCCTACATGCAAATTAAAATTTCAAAAGATGTCATCTTCTTCACCCTCTCGTCTTCTTCTACCTCCTATTCTTTTATCATTTTCCAGCCACATTTTCTCCATTTTTAGCCCTTAATGCAACATTAATTATTGTCCCAAACAATCACAACATGCAATCCAACAATAAATTAGTTTAAGATGATCAAAATCACAAAAAAGACATAATAGAGTTGCTGGATTTTTTACCTAAGTGTAAGGAACTTTAAGGTTGTCAACCTCCACAACTCCACACCCATCCC